>CM019756.1:32637052-32917052 GCA_009761765.1 Phenacoccus solenopsis | reverse complement strand
TTAGCCAAATATTGCTTCAAAGAATAAGTATTAGAATTACCTGAAAAAAAAATTGAGTATATATCTCACAAATAATTTATTATAAAATTAGTGAAATAAAAAAATAATATTAAAAAACAATCCACCTTTGGCGGAAGTATCCGTACAGGAAATCGCATACGAATTAGAATCGTTGACCGAAGTATGAACAGTCCTAATAGAAGTGCTGCTTCTGGAAAAATCAGAACTTTCCAGAATACGCGATTTATTCCATCCAGATCTCTTCGGTTGTTTCTTCTCATTAATTTCATTACTAATAGATTCACTGGTCTTAGCATCGTCCACAGAAGTACTCTCAAATTTAGACGTGGCGCTGCTTTTATCGACTTGATCAACAGGTATTTGGTTTGGTTTATCAATAGGCTCGAAAACCATATCACTATTTACCACCAACTGGCTCGAAGACTGAACACGAATAGGATACTGAATAGGTACAGACTGAGGGGCTAAATTCGGAACAAATTTCAAACTATTATCCGATGCTGATTTTCTTTCCGTACTAGATGCCCCCTCGACTTGGTTCATTAATGTTTGGGCGACCTTTCTAATAACTTTTTTCTTATTCGTGATGTTGAGACTATCAACGTATTCTTTAAGCAAATCTACAGCGTTGACTACCTCCGAAGACATGGTATTTACATCAGAGGACGAAGAATTCGATATGGACTCCGTCACGCATCTGTTTGAATTATACTGCGATCCTGGTACATACTCGAAACTACCTCCGTCTACTGATTCCGAATTACTATGTAAATCGCGATCAGAAAATCTAGATTTGGGTCCACTATCGACGGTATAGGTGGAACAGTCATCTCGTTGGTAGAATTCTCTGGCGCGTAGTAAATTCAACAACGAACTCTCATCCACTTGGATACTTTTATTGGACACTCTTCGTCTGAACTCTTGCGGAATAACCGTGGATACTGAAGAAGAAGAAGCGTATTTTTTTTGCGTTTTTTCGCCCGAAGATATATTCTGAGAGCTACGACTTTTCGAGCGTTCGTTCAACGTGCTTGTTTGCCTGATAACTCGCAGATCTTCCATCGATTTACTATTTTCATTTGACAGAGATTTCGATTTGAGTGAATGCAAATTAGGTAGTTCTTGGAAAGAGGTATGATCGTCTAAGGAACAGTCATTTGATATAGAATAGTCGACTAGAGGTTTGTTGGGCTGGGGTTTCGGAATGGTAGGTTGTGATGTTAAAACTCTAACGAAAGGTGATGATTCAGCCAAAGGATTACCTATTTTACTTTTATCTGTATAAGAAGTGGCAGTTTCACTGGTCTTGAACAGACTAGCGGTTCCGTTAGCTAGTGCCATACGTTCGACGGTACTTAGATCTGTTTGTGATGTGTTTTGGTAACCTATATCGGCTCCGCTGTCCCATTCCAGGGGGCGAATCGAATGCACACTGGATACTGAACCTGGAGATGGTACCCGTACTTGGTCTGGTTTAGGTTTTTCCGGAGATTTGTTAGCTTCTTCCATGATGTTTAGAATAAGATTTCGGTGGAAATGCGCATAGTGGAGAGATGAAAAATAGGAAATTCGAGCAGTTTAAGAAACACCAAAAACACTAAGAAGTAAAAACACAATTTTAAAATTTGAATAACCGAAATTTTTGGTAAACATTGATATGACAGTGTTATCAGTTTACGAAGTGAAAAAAATAGTTGGAAAATGTTTACACTTGATAGATAGGTTAGTTACCTATATTTTGTTGCAGTGGTGCCAACATCAATCCCAAAGACCTTTTTTGCCTGTTGAAACCTGTTCTGAGTGTTCTGTTGAAACACTATTCGACAATTGAAGAAAAATAAAAACAGTATTTTACTTTTTCTTGATATTTAGTGAACATAATTAAATTGAATTAATGTTTATTTTTCAATATTGTTATGATTATTTTTTCAACCATTATTATCATTATCACTATTGCATATTTTCTCTTTAATGAACAATAATAAGGATGAAAAATTTATTAAATGCACAAATAATTACACAAACATACAATCATCACATCTTTGAAGGAAAATGACACAAAGGACAGCTATTTAAAGTCATGATTTGCGTACTAAGTGTGAAATGTTTACAAACAGCACACTGCCTGCCATCTGATACAATTTCAATAATTTGCCCAGAGGCCATACACATAAGTGCTTGAGCACCACATTGAGAACACTTCGAATCCCTGCAAATAACATGCATATCTTCAGTTCACAGAATTTAACTAATCACTAGTCATCACCAAATATCTTACCACAAAGAATTCGTTTTTGAACAATTAACACACTTGGTGAACTTATCAGCGGAATCTTTAGGCTCGTTTTTGCTAAATAAATGCAACGCCATTGCTTCGTATTCTTTGTGACGATTCTGTAACGTAGGAATTTTAATAGGGATATCTTCACGTTGATTTATTCTTTTTAATTACCACAAAAGATTCTTCTTACCGTTGGAATACTTTCCAACTCTGTGAAAGCTTTAGAAGCGGTTTCAAAAGCTCGACAGGAAATGGCGCAAGTAGCGATAATACTATAGATTTGCAGAGGTTCTAAGATATCATCATAATTACGCAGTCTGACAGCAACTTTGAGGGCTCTTTCGAGATCACCTGTTGAATAAACACTTTTGGATTATAACGTACTTCGATTTGAAATATTCAATTCGTAGATATTACCATTCATTACGAGCGTTTGAGATAATATTAATAAATGGTAAGCTTCAGCGTAATACCAAGGGTTATCTAGCAATTTTATGTTTCTTACATTGTCTACATCGATGGTACTAAGAGCTTTGCTACGAGCACCTATTCAAATTACACAAAAATTAGCAGTCATGAATTTGAAAATAATGAAGACCGACTTATTTCAGAAAATTAATAAATTACCTTCCGATTTTCCTTTACTTATTTTTTTAAGAGTTAGATAGTCTTCAACTAATAATCCAACTAACACATAGATTTTTTTCATCAAAGAAGGCGACCATTTTTCCTTCTGCTCGTTAGCCAATTCGAATAATAACTCTGCAGCGTCTAAATAACGTTCGGCTTTCCTGTACAATTGGATTGTATCCAAAATTTTTCCTTTTTTTAATAGCTCATTTACATGATTTTCAAATAGCTGTTGGACGTGCACATTGGCTGGAAACTGATTGGCTAAATGAAGAGCTAAATCCCATTGATTAAGTTTTACACAAACTTCAGCAGCAAATTGAATAGCACCGTACTATAAAAAAGAAAATGAGGAAAAGTGTAAATAAAGGTTCCACCAATTCTCAAAAATATAGCTCAAAATGATTTACGTAATCACCTTTAAATAAGCATCAACTGATTGCGAGCACATTCCAGTATTTAAAAATATCTCGCCTATTTTTTCCAATAAAGGACTTTTTTCCGGTAATAAAGAAATACACGATTCCAAGGCTTCGTAATCCTCCATGTATTGATAACAAGTGATCAATTTATCGTAATTACTAGCTTTCAAATAATATTCTTTAGCGGCTTCCCTAAAACGTAATTCGTATTTTTCTAGACAAAAGCTACATAAAATAAAATCATTCCCAATACGATATATAGTACCATTTATTACGCTCTAGGAAATAATCGCCGATATTATCCCAAGCTTTATTTAGCTGGCTGTCTGAGGTAACTGAAGCAGTCCTCATTAATTCAACCACCCTGAACCAATCTCCCAGCTTTTCCCTTTGAGCAATTGCCAAATCCCTTCGATCTGCTTTTAAATACAGTTCTTCAGCTTCCTCAAAATCGTTGAAATAAGCCGCTATGGTAGCTTTTTTGAGTTGAGTATTTTGTATATTAGATAATTTCTTGATCAGCTGAATACCACCATAATCATTACGTTTAACGTAAGCCATCTCGGCAGTAGAAAGGTCTAAATTTTGTAAAGCAGCTTCGGCTAGTAATCTCCTAAAATTAGGGTTATCGAGAGTGTTAAAATTATTCCTTTAAAATAATTTAAAGAAATTATATAATTTATACCATAATCTGGGATGCGGATTTTTTTCAATGAAAGAAGTTGCTTCTTGGATACCCACTTTTTGTAGCAATTCTCTCGTATCTCTTAAAGATTTCACCTCAAAATTAACCACGTTATCCATGCTCAAATTATCCGGCGAGGTGATAACTTCATCCAACAGTACACCTTTGATTTCTAAATTTTCGAAATGAGCTATGTATGCTGAGCTCGCGATAGGTTCCTCCGGTTGACCATCTTTGAGCACATACATTCGTGTTTTTTCCATGATAGCTAAATACTGAGGATTGTCCGACGCCCATTTCATGTCCCAAACATCTCGCCTCTCGATTTGAGCATTTTCCTCTTTACCCATACTGTATTTATCGGCGATTTCTTTATGTAAAGTAATGAGTGATAATGCACCGGTGCAGTCTATTACTGAGAATTTCCTGTAGTGAGGTAAGAATAAATTTAATTTATTTTTATTTTTGTTTATTAAAAAGGGTTTTGACATATTACGTAGAATTATTATTGATGGCTATGGATTGCGGTCTTGTAGATAGGGCGAAGCGTTGTATAAGAGCGACTTGAGGTAAGGTGTATCTTTGAATTGTACCGCTGCGTCTTCCGATCAATAAAGTTTTGTCTGAACAAGTCATACAGCAAATAGGATCTTTGGTGGGCTTCATGATGGAAATAAAAGAATAAAATTAATTTTTATAATTTTAGGATTTTTGTGATGATGAAGTAAGCTATTATAACGTAGCTAAATAAAAGAAGGATTGAGGAAAAGGAAGGAGAAACATTCGTATATTATCTCAACTTTTCATTCAGCTATTTACAATTGATCAGTAAAAGCAATGTTATACCGTGCGCGCAAATGATTACTTACACGCCAGCGCAAAAATGTATTAAGATCAGTTTTTCAATATTTAAAAAATAATATCACACGTTTTAAAATGATCTTTTATCCCCGTTTCTAATTTATTTATATTACTAAATTATTTAAAAATATAAATAAACCCTCAATTTGCGGTTATAACATTTATTTCAAAATTGCATGAATTAGTTTTGGAACATTTTTGCGTTGGTTAAGTAATTACTTGCGGGCACGGTATAGACTGATATCAAGTTACTTAATGTAATTAGTTCAGAAATGATCGCTAGGTTCGCGACGATCCACGACACACATTTCTGATTGGTGGTTGAAATAACAACCAATGATCAGTTCAACCATATCTCGATGGAAATTCAAAACAATCAATGAATCAGATTTGGATTCATATCTAGTGGATCGCAGCGCTCTTATAGTGAGTAAATGACCCTACTCCGATTTTTTGTTTATTTTTCAGAGTGCAGTAACTTGGTATCATCTATATCTATATAACTTTAAGTAGAAGTCAAACTTTTATACAAAAATCTCACAATTAGCTCAAAGGTAGTTCACATGAATACCTATATAAGTAAGTGATTTGAAAATTTTAAATTAAAAAGCAACAGCAAGGATTGAAAAAAAACGTAAGCAGTCATGCTGCATTACTAGAGCTGAGTTTTCAACTTGGGGCTTATTCAGATTTACAAATAACATAATTAAACTCTTCATGTTTATAGGACACGCCCAATACCATCGCTAAGATCCGTCATTTTGGATCTATTTTAACCCAGATTGAAAAAGTCGTATTCTGGTCATCAACTATCCCTATACACAAAATTTAACCTTTCTAGGTCAATTTGGTGAAGAGATATGGAAAATTTATGAAATTTCCTGCAGCAATTTCTCCTCCAAAAGCCATTTTTTGCTCTAACTCCCCTTCAAATGCACTTGGAAAGCTAAAATGAAGGAAATTAGTCACTTGAACTTATTTTGTCAGATGACACAACAATAAAAAATTTTCGAAATCTCTTGTGCCTACCACTGAGATCGATAACCCCTCCTTCTCCCCCCCAACATCATGTATGGAGGTGAATTGAGAATATAATATACTTCTTATCCTTAATAATCGTATGAGCTCATATTACTAACATTTCTACAAATTTTAGGCTCCTCAACCTCTACTCAAATTTTGATAATCCACCATTTTGAATCCATTTTGATGCAAATTCAAGATGTCATATTTTGGTCACCAACTAACCTTACATACAAAGTTTGACCTTTCTAGGTTGATTTGGTGAGGAGATATGCCAGATTCAAGAAATTTCATAACTTAAAACTTCCTCAAAAACCGATTTTTGCTATAACTCCCCTCAAAATGCACTTAGGAAGCTGAAATTTGGATATGTTGGTGTCCGTGACTCACTATTTCATATGAAATTAAGAACAAAAAATTTGAGTCATTTGCCCCTTCTCCAGCCCACCTCAAAATTTGAGTGATCCGCCATTTTAAATTTTATCGAAAAATTAAAAAAATTTTTTTTGGATTTGGGAAAAGAGTTCATTACCAAATTTTAAGCAAATTTCATAAGTACCCATCGGCACTACGCGTGGGGAAAAATATATAATTATATGCTAATTTAATATTTAAACTTAAATTAATTAAATAATTTTTTATGTTAAAATTATAAATAAATAAAATAATTTTAAATAAATGAACTATACTAAATAAAAGCTATTAATAAATTTTATGGTAATTAATTCTATTATCAAATCCTTCAAACAAAAAATTCATTATTCTGATTGCTTGTTGAGAATTTTCAATTTTTAGCTGAGTTTTTAAGTTAAAGACGATTGCTTTAACAGCCGACCTGATTTGGAAAGGTGAATGGGGGAAAGGTTGGGGTCCTCAAATCTTTGCGTATCAGACTATTTGTACTCACCAAATCAGGTAGGCTGTAATAGCTATCGTCTTCAACTTAAAAACTCAGCTAAAAATTGAAAATTCTCAACAAGCAATCAGAATAATGAATTTTTTGTTTGAAGGATTTGATAATAGAATTAATTACCATAAAATTTATTAATAGCTTTTAAAATTTAGTATAGTTCATTTATTTAAAATTATTTTATTTATATATAATTTCAACATAAAAAATTATTGAATTGATTTAAGTTTAAATATTAAATTAAACATTTTATACTGATGAGAAAATCAAATCGGTCTGAAACCTTCAGTAGCCCTTCGCCACACATTAGCTTAATTCGGTTCTGCTCATACAACAACTGAAGTCGACGAAGATAAGATATTTCAAAAGTAAGTTTCTAGGGACTTTGGAGGGGATAAGGAATAATTACCAAACATCGACATGCATTTATGGGAATAGATGAAAAGCTAAAACTTTTTTATTAGGTACGGTATCACATAGAAAAGTTTACTGAATAATATACTGTGCGACTCATCGAACCCTAGACATCTCAATATAAGCTTCACAGATGCATTTTATTGGTACGAGAAGGAGAAGAAGGGTGAAGGGTGAAGCAAATAATATAATTATAACATTATCTATTAGTCTGAACAGGCACCATTAAAAACTCGACTCTAGTGATATAGCCTGGCAGCTTACAGTTTTTTGAATAGAGTAATAACATACCTGAGATCTTGATGAGAGCTGAAACAAAAAAAATTTTTATTGAAATTTTTTCTTAAATTTTTTGTATTTTATTCAGTATAGTGAACCAAAACCTTACCTCAAAATTTTTATCTAAGTCTTGAATTACTTCAGCTACCCCAGAAGGGGTATCATCAATATGATATAATCTCTCTTTTTTATGTCTAGTATCTAAGGAATATAATTGCGATTTATTTATTCACGTTAAATGGATATAAAAGAATTAATTCATATAATCGCAATACTAACTTCCCAATTTAAACATAGACGATCGTGATTTCGGAGTCACGTAATGCCACACAATAAAATTCTCTTGAGAGGCAGCAAATATATGTGTACTATTAATACAAACCCACAATGGTTTTAAATCCATAAATTTGCCTAAATAACAGCAATGCCAATCAGCCTCAAATTAAGTAATCACATGTGTATGAAAAAGTAAAAAGAAAAATATTACATACAATCAATAACTGTCGTCAAAACGTTACAAACCATCAACATATACTGAGCCGCTGATCCTTCAGCTTCAGTTGCCAAAACACAATGATCTTTGTGAGCGGCTAAAGAGAGCAAAGATTTGACAGTTTTTTGATTACGCTGAGAATACAGAAGGATTATATTAGATAAACGATTTAGAAATGGAAGGTATTCGAAGCAGTTGAGCTCACTTCGTTATTCTTCACATCCCAAAAAGAAACGATTGTTTCATCTCTTAGAAGATTTTTGGTCGAAAATACGAGCGTGTTGGAGAAATAACACCACGTATAATTTGGCCGAATATTAGCGAAATATATAAATGAATCTACAGCTAGAGCGATTTTTAAAGAGCTACCTTCCCAACTACAATCTGATACATGATTTCCAGGTAATTTCAGAGTACGAATGTGCTGGAAAATGTTCACTTTAATGTGAGTGATTGAATTTTGACGTTATTATATAACGAAAATATTTTATTACTTCTCCAAATGGTGAAAAAAATTGAACGATGTTGGTCTCTTTTACATCTCCAACCAGAACCGTGGTTCCGGTGACAGCGATTATGCTACCATCATGGTTCCATTGACATTTCGTCACATACATGCCTATGTCTAGAATAACAGGATCTGAAAACCAAATTAAAAAATTATGAAATTTTTCATAAGTTATTTCCGGTGTTTTAATTTATATGTAGGTACTTGGCATTCAAATTAAAAATAATAATAATAATAAAAAAGGTTATAAAGAAATTAACCCTCGTCATGTTGATTCCTCATCAACTGCATATGTCCAGATTGATAAACAATGGCTAAAACAGGACAGTTTTCTTCGTAATAACCGTTCCTTCCATCGTACCAATGGATGGCAGCAAGGTGAACTATAACTTGTACAGGAGGCAGGCAAGATATTTTAATTTTCATCTACAAAATGATAAAATATAACGTAAGAGGAGGCAAACAATTCGTGAAAATACTGTTTAAAATGTCGAAATAATTTTTACCGAAAAGGATCCTTCATCATCATATAAATGAAGTTCCCCGTTACGAGTACCGAATAATATATATTTAGAATTTGGTGACCACTGGACGGCTGTTAAACCAATTTTCTTAAGTTCTTTGCCCCAAATTCTACTTCCATCAACTGATCCTACTATTACAGCTCCTACAAAAAATTAACATTATAATCTCGTATAATCGAAAGAGAAACTAAAAAGAAAAAATGCTTCTTACCATCTTCATACGCTATGCATACTTTTTGTCCATCATAATTCCAAGCTACTCCTTTGACCACAGATTTGTTACGGTTGTTGATCATCTCTTCGTACCATGTCCCCTATAACAAAGGTAACAAATGTAGAATCAAATCAAGCCACAAGCAATGCCTTTTACGATCAACTCACCTTATGTAACATCCAAACAATAATCAAACCATTGTCATCACTAGAAGTCAATTTTTGATATGGCTCATTCCAAGCTACAATCTGAATTTGACCTGTGTGTCCTTCTAAGGTTTGATTCATCGAAAGATTCGCTGAAGCGCCGGTACTTTTACTTCTCTCTTTACCTACAGAATTGACTTATCAATAACATGAATATATTTAATTTTGAATCTTTCAAGTCTAACCAGAATCCAATTTCAGAATTTTCAATAATCCATCTTCTCCACCTACAGCGATCCAGTCATTCTCTGAACTCCATTGGAGACAATTTACTTTTAAATTATTCGGTATTGCTACCTGTATAAAGACATATAATTTCATGAACATGAGAAAGAAATGAAATAACAGAGTAGTTGATGGATACAGTGATGAAATATTTACTTTTTTACTGAGATAGACGAACATGATGAAAGCTATATCATTTTAAGTTTCAGAGTTATCAAAAATAAAACATGAAATGATTACACGAGGAGCAGGTCTTCCAGTAGGTCTAGGTACGCTTACAGGTACGATGAACCTGTTTGTTGTTGTGGTTGTCATAGTTACCAATTGAAAATGAAGGTTTCTTTGTTATTTGACCATGAATAGGGTTGAATGAAATGCCGGTTGTATAACCGATTTTGATAAAAATTTGAAATGATTCTTTTCAATTATTATCTAATTAAGTATTTGAAAAATATAATTACATATATTATATTTTAAATATTTATCTTCGTCTGTCAATGATAAATCAAATAATTCAATTTTTCAGTGATTGAACTTTTCGATTAACTACAGAAACACCAAAATTTGGCAACTTGTTGCATTTGGTTCAATTTTTCTTAATGAAAGTCAAATTTTTAACCTGAGCAACGAAGAATATCGTAATTTCATGTCATAAAAAGAAAAATAAGAAAAAAGAAAAAGTTGTTTATTAAATTAAAAACTATAATCAGTTAAGTATACGTACTTTGATTCGTGCATAACTAATAATAACATTAATAGCGTTGTTCAATAAAAATAATAGAAACAATAAAATCACATTTTATCGATGATGAATCGATACATCGTATGACAAAAAAAAAATAAATGAACTAATAAGATTCAAGTCACTACAACCGCTCAACGGAAATGAAATTTATTCAAAGGAACGTAAACGTAGATACAAAACATATCAATAATCTAAACTTCTATAAGCAGTATATCCATTTGGAGATATCATCAACGGTATATGATGAGTTTCATGAGGTGATCGCATCAAAAATGATATTTCAATGAATGGAAAATACGACTTCAAATTCTGAAGTTCGTAGTAAGCTGCGACATCGTAATGTAGTTTGTAACATCCGACTGAAAAGAATGTATCGTTTTTCGGTATTAAATTACATCTTCCAACTTCATCAGTAACACTGTAAAATTCGCAATGATTGTATATGAGCGGAAAAGTGATGAACTCGTATAAAAATTTACAATAAATATTTACCTTTCACCAACGCATATCCATTTACCACTAGTTAATTTATACAATGTAATGGCCAAATTTGTTACTGAAATACCCCTAGAATAATCCGTAACCCGAGTGGAAATTTGTAAGGGATATGTGGTGATTTTATTGATAACGCTGGTACTACCAGACTCGTCCATTTTATCACTCAGAAATGCAGCAGCACATATGATAGCATTAGCTTCCTTATCGTCTTGATTTTTTGCAATATAACCCTGTTTGAAATTAATCGCCTCCGAAGAATCGGCAATATTGACGAATGAATCAGCTTGAATGATAATACTGGCTATGTTATCGGATACGCCGTTGGAAGCGTTAGTATTGTTGTTATGTTGAACACTAGATACTGCGTTCTCTAAAGCGGTATTAGTTTCCACTTCTTCGGCGGTTAGCTGAGAGAGTTGGGCTTCCTAGAAATAATGTAAATACTAAATAATATAATTAAAATGATAATATAGGAAAGATTTTCTCTATTACCATTTCTTCGGCGAATTCTTTATCTATGTTATTCAGACTAGTGTGTTCTTCAGTATTAGCAACGCCATCGAGATTCACGAGCTGGGGTAGGATGTCGACGATATTTTCATCGTTGTGAGTTGTTCCATTAATTTGGAATTGTTTATGGTCGTTTTTATGTTTATCGGCGAGATTATTCTCCTCTTGTTCTTTTTTCTAACAACAGTCAATGATTAGAGAAGATTTTTATGACTTTGTCAATTATATATGCGGTGGAAATTATACCACAAATATTTTTCTGGAAGTAGAATCATCAGTCATTGAAACTCTTTTTAAATGTTTGGCTGAGCTGGCATGTTTTAATAAAGTGAGTCGGTGAGCTAATAACTCTTTATTGCAAGCAGTACACTCGGCTTTATGTTTATCGCAGGGAACTGGAGACAACCAGCCTGAAAACTCGACCATTTTAATAGGAATATTTGCAAATATTATCGTAAATTTAGAAAAGAATATACCTTTAAAAATAGGATTACTTTCCCAATCTTTTCGATAAATTTGCTTGTAAGAACGTTTACTGTTCGGTTTATCTACGTTACACTTCACCTCCTCGATGTGCTCTATTCCTGTACTTTCTATTATGTCTTCTTCCATCACTATGGATTCGAATCTAATCAATTTTAATCGAGAATTCAATTTAAAACAGTAGAACAATGCGAATCGAAGTTTTAAAAATTTAAATTAGCATACCGATTGTAGCTTACAGATGGATGTAATAACTTTTCTATTATTTCATACAGATTTTAGAATATGTGCCATTGATCACTTCCCTCTTGAAATTGAATCCTGAACACTTTTTTCCTCGTCATTTGTAGGGTTCTTTTACTTCTTTTCGGTAATTATTTTTTCGGAAAAAAAAAACACGAAAAAAACTAAAAAAAAAAACACAAAATTCTTTCACGTTCACCAACCTACACAATTCAATATTTTAAAAATAGCTAATTTGGCAAAACTGCTAAACTTTTTATGCACATTCACCTAAAAAGCTAAAAAAATTACAGTAAACAAAAATCTCAAAAATTTAAAATCTGTCAAAGAAATAAATTTAGTGTTTCGAAGTGAAATTTTGCTAAATTTGAAATATTTTGGTTGTTTATGTGTTTTCCATAAATACTTGCTCTATGTCTGTCAAAATGTCTGCTCCCGTGGATAAGATCAAAGCTCTCGATGAAATTGAAAAGGATATTATCACTTGTTTGCAAAGTGCAGGTAAATTTCTCCTAATAACATACTTTGCTTAATCCATTTTAGACTCATTCAGGGAATAATTATTGTGCAGGACAAGCCTTCTTAGAGTTGAGTAAAGAAAAATCCAGTTTGAAACAAGTTGAAAGCAATACTCATCAATTTTTGAAGGCACTAGGAAGCGTAGAAACCAAACTAACAGACCAGATTAATTATTTAACTCAAGTATCAACCGGTAAATACACAGTGACTAGGTGCGATCATAAATTTCACTACAAATTTCTAATTATCACATTTTGTTGAATAGGTCAACCGCACGAAGGTTCTGGATATGCATCTCAAAAAGTACTTCAAATGGCTTGGCATAGATTAGAACATGCTCGTAGCAGAGTTACTGAATTAGAACGTATAAAAAATAAACACTTACATGATAGAGTTGCAATTAAAAAACCAAAAAAATTTGAATAAATTATTATTACAAATTAAAATTATAAAAATATATGAGAGAGTTTTTCACGAAATAGTCGTCAACTTGGGGAATGGATCGATTTTACTTAAAACTAATTTCTGATGGCTGAGCGAAATGTATCCTTTTACTTTTCCTTCGTGTATCAAATTTGCCAAAATGCAATGGGTTTCGTCTAAATCAATTTCTGGGTCTTCGATCATTTGTAAGCTCACCATTAGTACATTCATGTCAATGAGATGGTTTTTATGTAAGAGAAACCTGAAAGTAAAAAACTGGGTAAAATATTCGCATGAAATTTTTAAGGGGGAAAAAGATGAAAGGCTTACACTTTTTTAAACATATTACGGTAAGTTATCATTCGGAGCTTTTCGACAACCGTGTAAATGCGAAATTTACATAAAAGAGCTTGGTAAGTGGACATAGCTTGTACGAGTTCATTGACTCGGCCTCTCTTAACGGCGTTTGCGATATCCCACATAGGTAACAGATCATATTTTTCCAATACCTCTTTGGTTGGCATGTAGCCCTGTACGTATTTATAATATCAATTTTTGTTATCAAAGCTAATTTTATTTTTAGTGGAATAATTTTTTGTTTTCTTACCAATAAAATTCGAATTGGTATTAAATAAATTAAAATGTGTTGTTTATTCTTTTTTGAAGTTTTTTCACATCGCTCAAATGCGAATGTAAGATACTGATTAGCTGAAAAAAAACGAAAAGATAAATAATTAAAGTTTATAACCGCAACGAGCAAGACAAATAAAAGCGAATTAAAATACCTGATTTATAATCTTCATCCATCATAGCTTTAAGACCAGCGTAATATTTATAAGTTACTTGTTGACCGATGGAGAATTTATTTTTGAAAGGAGACGATTCAATGGCTCTGATCAACGGTTTCATCAAATGCAATTGACTCATTTTAAAATAAACTTTAAACAGTTGATTGGCGAATAACATCATTCCCCAGCGTTTAGTTTCATTTTCAGAAGATCGACTACATTAAAAATATTATATTGATCCAACGAATAATTTTTTGGTGTGATTTCCCATAATTACTTACTTATCAGCAGCGCAAACCCGAAAAGCGCCCATAATGGCTTCTGCGGTATTTTCCAAAGCTTCTCGTGGTTTCACAACTCCAGTTTTTGCCTGCGATTGTGAAACTTCTGAATTCACGTTATATGTGAGCATTCTCAAGTCTAAGCATACTGTATGAATCACTGGTATTAACCAATTTTCATTCTTTTGATTTTGAAATATTTTTACAAAAGCTTGCATTACTGATAACTGGTTATCGTATGCTTCAGCGAGCTGTTTGTGCTTTAAATTAGCAATGCATCTAGAAAAATTATTTTATACTGCATTAACAGTAATACTATATTTCAGCAATCAAATCTGACATTAATAACCGCGAACACCTTACTTTAAATGTGGAATAACTACATCCACTAATACAACATCCACGTACATATCAATATCATCAAATATTACATTGTGAAGATTATTGTTCACGATATGAGGGTCCTTCAGTGAAAAGAAATCCTTAAAAAAGAAGAAATAATGTACTTTTAAAATTTAATCTTCTTCGAAACTATTTGATTGAAAAACTTACAGAAACAGCATTTCCATCTCTTCTTCTCCATGAGAGTTGCAACTATGGTCATGAAAAAAGGCAAGATTTATTTGCAGTATATTACCCAACTGAAGTAATGAAAATTCATATACCTGATTTAAATATTGTTGCAACGATATGCTGTACGACATATTGAGACTGTGATGTTGAGCAAATATTTTAAATTATTTCTTTTAATTGAATATTATTAAGAACTTCTCACACATTGTTGGGTTCACTCACGTATGATACTCATTATTTTTAATCTTATTCTGAAAAACGTTGTATTCTCCGTGAATTGTGAAATACTGAAAAATAATTTATTTTTAAATTCGGTTGTTAAAATCAAGTTAAAATACTGATTCAGAAACAAATTACTTTCTGTATTTTGCATCAATAAAATTTTCCAGTTCCCACTTTTCAATTCACGTTTATCTGTTGTTGAGTAGAGATGCAGTGAGATCTAGTGAGATGTAGAAAGCAGAAACTATTGATAGTACTATCGATATATCGATAGTGTTGCGTTTCTTTCGACCTATCGTTACAATCGATAGCTTTCATGCGACTATCGATGTTTCTTTCTTTCGCTTCTTTTTTTCCTTTTTTTTGTGATTTATTTAAAATTTTAAAATATTATTCAAACTAGAAAAATATGATTTGGTAAAAAACAGTTTAATCGAAAAAGTTGGCATAATTTATGTTATTATGTTATGTCTGAGTCCGCCGTTACCTGGTCAGTGAACAGAGGAGCTCGATAGCTGATTATTATATAGCAGAGATGGAAAGCAAGCTAAAAGCCAAAAGCTAAAAGTGGAGAGTTTTTTACCTAAAAAGCAAAAGCTGAAAGCAAAAGCAAAAGTTTTATTTTTTCAGCTTTTCCAGTTCTTATAAATTTTAAATTATCATTTTTTATATTCATTGATTATCTCGTCATCAAAACTGAAATGATAAAAAATTATTATGTTGTACAAAAAGAAAATATTCAAAATGTAGGGGAAAAGCCGAAAGTCCAAAGCGGAAAGCTAAAAGCTAATAATATTTGGGTTGAAAAGCAAAAGCCAAAAGCGAAAGCTGAATATGAAAAAATTTGAAAAGCAAAAGCCGAGGTTTTATTTTTCAAGGTCAGAAGCAAAAGCTGAAAGCAAAATTTTTATCATACGGCTTTCCATCTCTGTTATTTAGTGCGGCGAACTGCGAAGGCACGTTAGGTAGATAGGTTAGTACGAAGGCATGTTAAGTAGGTAGGAAAGCGCTGTAATTAGCGCTCCAACACACCCTCCCATGCCGATGTATATTTGAGAATAATAAGATGAGCTTATCAGGCAGTAATTAAGTGCCCTAGAACCCAGTTCTGGGTATTTGATTACATAGACCAACAAGTGATAAAATGGATTGCAGAATATATATGAAAACTCACTCTTTCATTCTAGAATAGATCTAGAACAGAGTTCTGGCTATTGAAGAAATAAAAGGCCTGAATTATCAATGAAATAAATTCAAGTATTTTGAAAAATATTTTATTAGAATATACCAGTATAAATGAAAGAAAGAAGAGAGAAAAAAAAACAGGAAATTTTACAAAAGTAATGCAAGTAATAATGAAAAACATCAAGAAAGAAAAAAAATTCAAGTTGCATGCATATATATATATATTTTTTTTTACCGTATTGACTAGATGCAGAGGTCCTAGTCGCAGAAAGGTACATTTATCTGTTGTACCTGTGTCATCAATGCATCACAAACTGGTATAAATTTGTCAGGGGACAGAGGCTTAGTAAGCATATCAGCCAGCTGTTCTAACGAAGTAACTTTATAAGCTAATAGTAAATAATTCTCAAACAATTTTTGAAAGTCCAAGTCGAGAAAAAAAAGTTATTTATTAGATACATACTGCGACATTCCCAACTGCACAACTCAATTTATTCATATTTGTTACCCTCACCAAGAGTTATGTGTACCTGCTATTTTAAACAATTTTACAACTTTACCCTTACTCTTGCCTATGTACAAATCTTTCATTGAAATTTATTACCTTTTTTTCCTTCTGTATAGCTGCTATACTTTATACTTTTTATACCTGCTACTCAAAACTCCTGAGTATATGCAGTCATATAAAGAGTATAAAAAACTCAAAAAAGAAAAACGTGATGTCCTAACTTCGAGTACAGTAGCTACAGATTCAACGTTTAAACTTGAGCCTGAACCTCAACCTCTGTATCAGTCATCGATTTTGGATTTTGCAAAAACTGCTGATAACACTCCTACAACTCAGTATGGATGCATAAAGAATCGACGAGCAATTCAGTATAATTTTGATCATCCACTTGCTAAATATATTGCAAAAGGTCTTCACCCTCTATCAAATGTTGATGAACTTGAATTTAAAAAATTGTTTTCTGTTGCTCAAGCCAATGTAACTGTATTTTCTCGGAGAACTTTGAGAAAAGAAATCAAAAATTTGAGCAATACTGTTAGCGCTTCCTTAAAAGAGAATTTGAAACAAGTTCCCTTCATTTGTTCAACATCAGATGTATGCACCTCAAAACATATAAGCTATCTGGGAATGACTGCACATTGGATTTCTGAAACGTAAATATTTTTTACCTTAGTTTCAACTTTCAAACAGTGATGGGAAAGCGTAATGTTATTATGTATATTATGGTTTTTGTTCAGAGTTTTCATTTTGGTAACAAGAAAATGGAATTTTCTTATTTGTTTAATTCTTTAGTTATGTTACCATTTAACAAAAAAAAACAAGAAAATAATTTCAAAAATGTTAAAATACAATGAAAAAAAGTGTAATTTTTTATTTTCTAGTTTTTGATTTGTTAACCCTTATTCAAGATTTTTTTGATTTTTGATTTTAAGAAAAAAATCATTTAATTTTGTTTTACGTTTTCTTACGTTAATGTTTCCTCATCCCTGCCTTCAAAGTTTAAAAATCAATATGCTGCATTATCTTGAACCCACCTTAAAGGAAAACATGACTTCTTGAAATTGGCATCTTCTATCCATAGTATAATGAGAACAGCAAAGTTTCAGCAATTGTTACTGATAATGTAAGCAACTTTGCAAAGGCATTCAAAGAATTTGGTTTACATAATGTGTTTGTTGATAACCAAAACGATTATGTAGTCAGTGAAGAATTTGATATGGAGGTCATAGATTTAGAACTGGACGATCTAGATAATGAACTTACTTTCACAACTACAGTATTGCCGAATTCTCGTTTATCATACAACTTACCACCTCACTTTCAGTGCACTTGCCATACATTGAATTTAATCGCATTAAGTGACCTCAAAAAATTCATCAATAATTTGGATTCTGAGATAAAAAATGTGCATTCCTCTATGTTGGAAAAGTGTAGTTACTTATGGAAAGCTAGCACATAATGCAGAAAAAATTGATGATATCCTGAAAAAAAATTTACCTTATCCGTGCATTACAAGATGGAATTCGCTCTTCTTTGCTTTACAATTCATTATAGAACATGAAAAGGATATCAGTGAAAAAACCCTTAACAGGGATTTCCTTCCCAGAACTTTTGATATTGAAATCACTTTGAATGATGAAATGATATAATTCTGGTCTGCGTTGAATGAATCGTTTATTGACTTATGTAGGCAAAACACAACACTACTACAAAATGTAATACCTTAATCTACTACCAGCCTTAATGCTAGCGAGGAAGTGTCCGTGGATCATTGCTAGTCGCTCGGCATTCCCAGCCACATAATCAACATTTTGAATATGGGCGGGAAGCCGGTGGTAGCAACACCACAGACGCCACATTCGGCCAAGATCTATTTATATTTATTATATGATATGATGGGTGGCAGATAACGGCCGAGCGAAGCGTCACCACTTCACTGCCCCGGAAATTAGGGTCACTGGAGCAAAAAGGAAGTGAAGCATAATTTCCTTAAATGCCATTAAGACACCGTAGCTGTCATCTGCCCCCAAAATTTATGACAAAAAAGCCAATGAGAAATAAATTTTGAAAAAAATGAACATAAATAAAAAAAACGGATATGAATAAGCTTGGTATAAGCAAACAAATAAACTTAATGTTAGCCATAGGCATTAATTATAACAAGTGAGATCAAACAGTGCAATAATTAATTAATTATCAGGTGATTCCTATTCTTCGTCTATTTTAAGTGTTAATCTTCAGGATCTCTTTTCGTTTTCCCAAATAGAGATGGCCACTTGCTGCCATATCGCCAGTATTTCTATCCTTCTTTCTATATAGATTCCTCTAACTGAAATGAAAGAAAAAACAATTAATTTACTGTAAGTAGTATCAAAAAAAAATTTCTACAATTCTATAATTTTTCTAAGTAGTCCTTTATTGTCAAATTGTGAATAAAGCGTTTCTTTTTGTATGAATTGTTATAAAACGCCGTTATGTCTCCTTGTATGTATTGATCCAGCGCGCAGCAGACAGTCACAGCCACCTCATCACCACGTGCATTAAGTACGTGTTGAGTGAAGAACTTTCTAATGGCCCTATGTTTTTGTTCTTCATGAGGCGATATATCATTTGGGTAAGGAAGGGGTATGACATAGGTATGGCGTACTCCGACCATAACAAGTCTTCTAAATGCAGCTTAGTATAATTTTACAGTGTTTTCTATTAGTTCATTTGCCTCTTGAATATCGAATTCTCCCAATGATAGGATCGCTGCATCAATTTCCAAGTTTTTCTTCGGCCAACGCTGCATCCTAACTCGAGCACTACATCCCGAAAAGAGCCACAGTGACCATTTCACCTGGTTGAACAACACCTTCCCTGCCCTCTTGAAGGCAGAATATCGTGCCATAGCATACGTGGGCCCATCACCGACGAGTATGGCCTCCCTGTCACCACCAGCCACAAATAGGCAAGTCTCTGGATTGGGATGTCGGATTTCTATACTACTCAACCTGCAGTAGTCCTTTACAGTAAGTGTTTCATGTTCCCTGTTACTCTTTTTTCCTTCGGTGATTGTTTTTAATTCCATCCATTCAAGCCGTAGTTTCTTGTTCTTGGCGTTCAGCCTCTAAATCACTGAAGACCACAGTTTGTTTGACTTCTCCAGTTCCTTAATGTACTCCTTGACTTTAGGCCCTACCGTTGAAAGATCATTAAAGGTAACCTTTTTCGTCGACATATTTTCCTGCAAACACAAGTATAGCAGAAAGGTCATTATATTTATTAAATTTGGGGTGATAGAGGACGTCGACATATTTTCCTGCAAACACAAGTATAGCAGAAAGGTCACTATATTTATTAAATTTGGGGAGATAGAGGAAAGAGAGAAAAAAAACCATCATCAGGTTATATCAATCTAAAAGGTAAAACTCGTTCAACTGCGCTCATATTCGAACTTTTTTTTTTCTATGCCCCTTCCAGAGTATTTGATAGTTGCATCATATACTTTGAATGAATCGTTTATTGACTTACGTAGGCAAAACACGACACCACTACAAATTTTAATACCTTAATCTACCACTAAACACCACGAACGCCACATTCGGCCAAGATCTATTTATATTTATTATATATTATATGATGGGTGGCAGACGACAGCCGAGCGAAGCGTGACCGCTTCAATGACTTGATCAATGAATCAAATGATAATGAAACAGTAAAGTTATTGGCCCAAGGACTTCTTACTAATTTTGAAACTCGTTTTAAAAAATTTCTAAAGTTAGAGACCTGTACTGAAGTGAATAACGCTATTTTAGCAACCTCCACACATCCATTATATAAACTTTTTATTTTTACACCCGAAGAGAAAGAAAAGGTCCGAAAACTGATCCAATTGCTTTTCTTACATACCTATATTCATCTCTTTTTTGAAGACATTTCAGTGGCAGTAAATGCGGAAGTTCATCGCTTTATTGAAGATAGGAGAGAAACATTGGAAATCTTTCATGAATATAAATACATCAAAAGGTTATTTTTAAAATGTAATGTAATTTTAAGTAGCTCAGCTTCTGTAGAGCGTCTTTTTTCATTCACAAAGTTAATTTTAAACGACCGTCGTGGTCGTCTAACTGACGATATGTTCGAGTCTTTATTGATGTTACAAGGTAACTTGTGATGATGAAAATATGAAATATAATAAATTTATGTTTGCTCTTTCTTTCCTTTTTTTCTTTCTTTTTTCTTTCCTTTTATGAAATAAAAGCCTGAAAGTTCTTTCGAGTGGAAAGAGAAATTCTAAAAAAAATTTCAGCTCTTTTTTGAAGTTGAAATTAAAAAGATTTGAAATTTCGAATTAAGGGTAGGGGCACCGAATATGGACCATGTTCCTAATATGGACCACGTGCCTCTTTCATCCGGTGATGCCAGAAAAAATCGGGAAAAAATTTTTTCATATCAGTTTTTCACAGAAAAACAGTTGAAGCCTAAAATCTCAACTCTAAAGCCAAAACTCGCGAAGTTATCAAGAAAAAACGAAAATACATGAGCCAAAAATTTTTTATGGTCACATTTCAAGTGAATATTTCGACAATTGAATTAAACGTGGTCTATTTTCTAGTTTTTTCTTTTAATAGAGAACAGTGCGTAGTTTTATGATCGATAATCAGATTTCAATTAATTTGAAAGTAAGTTCAGCTAAATTTTGATCAAATCGAAAAGTTATGGGTTGCCCAAATATGGACCACCTGTAGAATTCACACTGTTTACATATTTACGTGTGTGTTTTTTACAGTCATGTCGAAAAAGAGAGCAAAATGGTCCAAAATAAATATGGTATCTGCTATTCTCGCTGTCCGAAATAAAGAATATGGTTTCCAGAAGTCAGCAAAATTACACGGAGTGCCTTGTACCACCTTGAAACGATATGTTAAGAAGGCAAACGACCAGGTGAGCATTACATTTCTTTCAATTCGAAGTGTTTTCAAACATTAATTCAACTTGATTGATGATAAACAACCTTGAATTTGATTTTTCTATTAGAATATTGATCCGAAACAGCCAGCTCGTACAAGCAGTATGGTTTTTGAAACGAATTTGGGAAGTCAATCGGTGTTCAGTGCAGAATTGGAAGACGAACTAGTCGAATATTGTTTAAAAATGGAAGCGACCTACTTCGGTTTGAGACGAAAAGACGTTCGAAGGTTTGTATTAATTCAATTCATCGATCAATTGTTCATAGTATAGAAAGTTTAACAAAATCGAAAACTTTTCTGTCTTAAAAATAGGTTGGCATTTCAGCTGGCGATGAGAAACAACATTCGTCACCCATTTTCGCAGAAAAACAATATTGCAGGAAGGAAGTGGCTGAAATCTTTTTTAAAACGACATCCTTTCTTGTCTTTTAGACGCCCTCAGCGAATTAGCGTTGCGAGGGCTCAGGCGTTCACTGAAAGCAATATTAAACGATTTTTTGATGTCCTGAAACCTGAACTAGCAAAAGTCGAGTTTAAACCTAGCCGCATATTTAATGTGGACGAAACGGGGATAACGATTGTGCAGCATTCCTCGGAAAAAGTAAGATGAAATGATTTGCCAAATTGAAAATTTTTCTTGTTTTCTTTTACGTAATAATTTGAACGTTTTTTTTTTTTTTTTTTGCTTTTTTTAAATTAGGTGCTCACATTAAAAGGTAAACGAGAAGTCCATAAGTTATCGTCTGCAGAACGTGGTGGGCTAATCACAGTGGTTCTTTGCATGTCGGCATCCGGATGTTTCATCCCACCTATGGTTATTTTTCCGAGAAAGAATAGAAAAGCCGACCTCGCTGAAAACCTACCAGATGAAGCTATACCAGCGTATTCAAAATCTGGATGGATTACATCGCAACTTTTTACACAGTGGTTTAACAGCTTTGTTAAATTCATCAATGCTAATGAGCAGAATCCGGCGGTCCTTGTGTTAGATGGACATTATTCGCATACAAGAAATCTCGATATAATTTACATCGCTCGGGAGCATCATGTCTCTATTGTGTCTTTGCCACCACACACGAGTGGTAAAACTCAGCCACTCGATGTGTCATTTATGAAAGCGTTCAAAACCTATTACGCCCATGAAGTAGAGAATTGGATGGACTCGCATGGAGGACGGATTCTTACCTACTATTCGATTGGAAGGTTATTCACCGCGGCTTATGAGCAATGTGCTACGCTTAAGATCGCAAAGAGCGGTTTTAGAAGAACGGGAATATTACCATACAATCAGCACGCTTTTATAAATGATCCGAAATTGATCAAAGACATAACAGATCCGAAGCAGAGCCAGACATGTACGTCAGCTTCATCGACAGCTCTACCATCAACTTCACAAGTGACTTCGCAGCCATCGCCATTGACTTTGCAACCATCGACTCCAGCATCATCAGGTCAAACACCGTCGCCGATTTCTTCTCCTCGCATTTCTCCCAAAGACATCCAATCAGGTCAAACACCGTCGCCGATTTCTTCTACTCACGTTTCGCCCGAAGACATCTAACCAGTTCCAAAAATCGGACCCGCGCCCGAAAATAAAAGGCGTCAAAAAGCAACCATCATATCCGGATTGCCTTACAAAAATTTTCTCGAACGTGCTGAAGCATTGCGCAACGAAAAGGAGATCGCAAAAAACAGAAGGCTTGAAGAGCGTAAGGCCAAAAAAGTAGAAAAAGAAACCGCTAAACAGAAGAAAGACGAACCGAAACCGAAAAAAAACCCCGCTAAGAAAAAGAAAACAGAAAAAAAAGAAACGGAGAAGAAATCAGCAGCTAAAAGAACAACACGAGCAAAGAAGCCTCGTTCTCCAAGCCTGGAATCATCAAGTGGTGACAGCGACTTCGAAAGAGAATTACAAGCTGAGGATAATGAATCCGACGATGGAGACGTTTTCAGCGAAGACGATCCGGAATGCCAGTTTTGCGGATGGCGATACTCTTTGGACCAGCATGGACAAAAGTGGATTAGATGCAGTCAATGTTTCACTTGGTGTCACGAGGTCTGTGACACGGCCATAGACGAATGCGTCAATAAGGATCGATATGTGTGCTCTTATTGCCTCAATTAACTTTAATTTTGTTTGATTTCAGAACTCTTTATTGAAATATAATTCTATTTACGACTTTAATCCACATTTATTTGCATTAATTTGGCGAAAATCCATATTAGGGACACCAATTTTGGGGTAGTCCATATTAGGAACCCAATTTTCACTTTTTCATTTTTCTCACTTTTCAGAAAAAAATTTTTTTGTGCGGCTTTAGCTTTTGGAATCTTAAAGTAGATAGATTTAGCTTTATTTTGAGCCATTTACCTTATTTTTATCTCTATTGCAGCGTCGTAGGCATTCGAAAACAAAAATGTGGTCCATATTAGGCAACTCTACCCTTACTTTCTTGAGAGCCTCGAAGAATTCATTTATTTTAGTATAATTGAAGAATGATAAAAATGTACTTTGAAGCTTGATTGTTATATTTATTTATTCCTTGATCCATTTTTGATTTTTTGTTGTTTTTAAAAACTTCAGCGTTGAAAAATGTTGAATTGGTCTAAAACAAATGAAAATTGATGAAATATGTTGAAATTTGCATGAAGTGAGATATTAAAATATTGAATCAAAGGGACAAAATTTCAAGTAGAGTATATTGGTACAGTTGGTATTATTTTACAACCTTATAATATCCTTAATTTATATTATTAATGAGTTAACCTGCCTTGGCAATTTTTTTTAAAAAAGAATTGCTGTGGAATCGGGATCCTTGAGTGAAAGGAATCGATTTTTGGGAATCGGAGTCCATTTGTTAGGGAATCGCAACTTTTAGAATCTGATTCTTTTGAGCCCGGAATCGCCCCATCTCTGAAAAAAATTATAATCACATACTGCATAATGGCATTTCTTATTTACTTGAGGGCCGTTATTACAATCATCGATTATGAGCTTGGTTATTAGACGGACTGTTAAACGCTGATTAAGGCATAACGCTCCGTTTAGTAGAATTCATTATTACAATGCATCAGTTGGTAACTGTAGTTAGATAACCGGTTGTTTTCTTCAGTTTTTAGTGTAATCACCCAAAAGTCAAAAAAATTATATATTATATTTTTAGAAAAAGCGCTAATTCAAGTTTAGTTGTGCTTTTATTGCGAAGTGTGTTTTTTACATATTATTTTTACATTAGTTGAATTTATGATGAAAACTATATTAAAACCTGAAAAAATAAGGGAAAAAAGTCCCACATTTTCGCAAGAGTTTCATAAGTGCAGGAAAGCAAGAGTTTCATAAGTGCAGACACGCTGAAGATTTCATACTCAGACATTACGAAGGATGTGAAAAGAAAAGCTGGCATTGTAAAAAACTCCTACAATGCCACAGGAGGTGGCGAGTGCATAACCCTGCAGTTGAATGCGATGGATGAAAATATCATGGCTCAAATGGGTCCTCGAGGTAATGGCTTTCAGTCCAAGTTCGATGATGATAATAATGTGAGTATACCTTTGTTTACTATTGAATGATATAATGATGAGTGATTGCTTATATTATGAATGAAATAGTTCAAATGTAGATGGGTATATTGTTGAGGAAGAATATGATGAAGATGCAGATCCAGATAACCTACTCCCAATCGATGCGCTTGAAGGTTCTGAACAGCTTGTTGGTGATTCTAATCTAATCATCCCTTCAACCTCAAAAGGAATTACTGTACAAAATGAGCAAAACTTGTCTAATGCAAGTATTGTGCCATCAACTACAGCTGTACCATCAGTGTCATCCAACCACGTAGAACACAGTTAAGCAAACGTAATTTCTTGTATGAGGTGACTATTGTATCGTACAACAAGTGCAAATTTTCACGTGAGGAATAACCTTATTCCTTTTTCAGGAGGTGATCAGTGGGGGAAGTATACACCCTCGATGTTAGGAAGTAAAAGATCTGAAGCTCTCCAATTTAAACAAAGTTCAACGGTTCAAAAGAAGAAAGAAACTTCATCAGATACAGATAGTTAGTAAATTACTTTTCTTATTCTTTGTTATACTTGCATTGATTTTTATTTTTGTTTTGTTAATCAGCTGTTACAAGGAAGAGAAAATTTTTTAACGATAAACTGACTGCCTGGATAAGGAAAATTCGTATTGACAGAGAGAAGGAATTAACGTGTTTGGTATGTGATGAAGTAAAACAACGGATGCTATAGGTAGAGAACACAGCTATTGGCAATGGCGGAGTATGAAACTCTTCTAGAACCAGAACCACTACATTTTCATATTGGTTCGGGTGCTGGTTCCAGCTTGAGTATCAATTTTAAGATATTGGATCTGGTTCTGGTTCTGGTTCCAAAATTTTATCCGTTTTATCGGTTCTTGATTCCAGTTCCAATTGGTTTTGCAGCCCTGCCCAATATAAAGCCCTACCATCAACAAGAGTAGCATACGTCTGTTATACTTCGATATTTAAGGTTGAAAGATTTTAAATTTATTTCTTGATCAAGTTTCTCAAACCTTCATTTTAGATTCCTGACGATTGTGAATGCCTTTAATGATTTTAAAATGCATTCCTTTTTGTAAATACATCTCTTCATTGCTTAAGACAAGTGGTCAGGGTTGGTATGTAGAATAACATTTTACCTTTATTTGTAGAATATACACTTATTCTACAAATATACACGTGTTCGTTGGCTTGTATCCCAGCTGTGTCTTATGTTCCAACGAAGGTAGCAAGTCCGTTTCTCAACAGTACTATGTATCACTTTTCCAGTTTTTTTTTTCTCATCAACCGTTGAAAAAATTTTTCATAAATCAAAATGGATAATTTGCCAAATATATACATTGTGAATTATGTTACAATTTTTTCACATTTGAAGAATTAATTAAATAATTAAAAAAGAGAGTTTGGTGCAGGCTGTATCTCAACACATTGCACGTAATAATATAAGTATAAAAAGGTATATTGAAACACAAAAACAACAAAAAAAAGTTGACAAAAACAAGTTCGCATTCTTACATTTTAATTAAAATATTTGTCTAAATTGAAAGGAATTCTCATTGTAACATAATGAACATTTCAATATTATTATTATTATTATTTATTTTTTTTTTTAATTGAATGTAATGTTTTAAAGAGATAGATATTCAGACTTGAGAGAATTCATTGTAACTCATTCAATTATCAGTTCAGATCATCTTTCAAAAACAAATTCAAAACATATGAAAGTTCAGTTGAATTCAGTTCATTTATTATAAAAACAGTTTAGTTCAAAGTTCGAGGGTAAAAAAAATCAATATTCTATCTAAATTAAATCGTGTTTCCTATAACAATAATAAATATATTTCGATATTCATATTATCAATAGTTGTAGGTCCAGATCCTAAAAAGTATATTGAAACTCAAACTGTAATTGTAGAAAAATCTAATCCTCATCTTCTTCATCTACATTCAACATACCACCTTCTTCATTTAGCCATTCTTTGAATTCAAAAGCCAGTCGGATTCGAGTAGTTCATCTTTTATTTCATTCTTGAAAATCATCATAACAGAAGAGCTGTGCAACAGAGTGTGTGAAGCCACAAGGGAGCAGAGTGATTCTGCCCTCAGGCACACTCTCAGATATGGACGTATTACAGCATCTATTCTCCATGAAATGTCCAGAGCTACATGCGGCACAAGCTTGCTTCGAAAGATGTTGGGCCTCTAAAATACCTATGCTACAAGCCATAGGGAGAGGAAAAAAACTCGAAAAATTAGTTTTGAAACAACTCAGTACCATATTAAAAATAAATTTTACTGACACCGGATTTTTGATCAAAGCAGATGGACCCAGTGATTGGTGCATCTCTAGATGGCATTTCTAAATAATACGTTATAGAAATTAAATGTCCTTTTAAGAAAACTACAGTGAAGAATTGGGTACATATCAGTCCATGGAAAATTGAGTGACAAAGTGAAAGTTCAGATTCAACCAAAGTTATGTAGAAAGATAAGTTATTGCATTTTATTTTAAAAAACTTTCGACGAAAAAACACATTTATAAACACGATACAATTAAATTCGCATAACGCATTTTCAGTTAACAGTCGTCTTCAGTGTAATGATATGTACTAATGATGTAAGTGAAGGTTAATGCGCTAAAATACCTTAACATGTAATTACTTGCTAATTAAATGCGTATAAAGATTATTTAGCCCGTGTACATTTTATGTAAATTGATTCTAAAATAAGTCGTTTTTTTAAATTGGGTTCTCTACTTA
This sequence comes from Phenacoccus solenopsis, assembly GCA_009761765.1. Lineage (NCBI taxonomy): Eukaryota > Metazoa > Arthropoda > Insecta > Hemiptera > Pseudococcidae > Phenacoccus > Phenacoccus solenopsis. Next base: position 32,889,125 of record CM019756.1, on the reverse strand, counting down.
TTGACATATTTTCAAAATCTATATTATGATTTTCTATTTTCACATGATTTGCTAATGCCGTTTCGCCTTTTTCATTTTTTATATCATTTTGGTGTTGACATACTCATTGCGCAAAAATCATATAATACTTTAGCCGAAAATTTTTTCATTAAACAAAAAGACAAAACACCAATTTTGGACCAAAGTAATATTATTTATAATATAAAATGTAAAGACTGTAATCTTAACTATGTGGGTGAAACTAAACAATATTTGAATAAGAGTTTTTTAAATTCTTCTTCCGTCAATTTCATAATTGCAGTGTTAGAATAATAAAATTATTACTATATGAATATACGCGGTCAAAACGGAGATGAAATTATGGAAGTTGAGGAGGTTGTGCTATTAATAGATGATGATAATAGTAGTTCGGATGAATGGTGATTCATTGAAGTTATTTTTTTCTAGTATAATATTTTGTGAAATTTTAAATTTGATATTATTGTTTGTGTTTAAACATAAATTTTTGCAGTAAAACTTGTATACTTGTATTTCGATATAAATTTTTGTAGGTAGTTGAACTTGTATACTTATATTTGTATATAAATTTTTGTAGTTGAACTTATAAGTTTTTTAGTTTCTTAAATAGTTGTACTGAAAATTTTCGTTTTTAAATTAAATTTCACAGCTTTGCAATGTCAGTTTTAATCATTTACAATTTTGATATCCAATATCATTTGTTTAGTGTTTACATTCAATTGTTTGGTAAAAACAACCTCAGTCTGGACTACGGTCGTTTTCACCAAACATAAGGAATTTCTCCTCCTTTTTTTTTGATATGATGCAGTCATTTTGAAGGAAAATAATTTTTGTTATTATGTCGGGCATAAAAAGTTCTATAAGAATCTATTATAATTCCAAAACCAAAAATTTTGGACTAAGGCTGTTTTCACAAGATGCACTTCACATATTAATGCTGCGAGAACAACTTATGCCAATAATGGCATATTCATGATAATAATAGTGAATTAAAAAACATACGCCATTTTTAGCATAATGATGAAATTGACAACCTATGTCAAGAATGACATAAATGAACATTTCATATCAAAAACTGATCATAGTTCTTGTTTTATGGAATTTAGTAGCAACTTACGAGTCTCATCATACACATATCAGCGTTAATTTCAAGCTGCACCAGCCGAAGCCATTCAGGGGGAAATTTACCAGCAGAGTTTTATAATTTTCAATGGCCAAGTTAAAGTAAGTTTTCCGGATTCAATTTTTTTTTTTCAATAGCCAAGTTGAAATAAGTTTTTGTAATTCAGCTTCTTTATTGTTTTTTGTTTTTTGCCATTATCGACGGCCTAATTCCAAAACATTGTAACTCCAAAACAAATGAAATTGTTCGCGAGAAAAAAAGAAGTCCAGCTTAATTCGAAAACCTCTTTCACTCCAAAAAATTGGATGATTTTTTTTTAACTATGAGATTCTAGAATTAGGCCGTCTACGACGGCGAAACGTCGCTTTTTGTTATCTACTATATAATTGAGGAGGGTAAAAGTTTCACCGAGGTAAAGTCGAGATACGCGCAACGATGGAAGTTGCGAGTGGTTTCATGTGATAGGGCTGAACGAGGAAATCGTTCTTAACGCATCGGGCACTCACGAAAAGCTCCATGAAGCTCGAAAAAAAGCTTTAAATAAACGTCTAGTAAATGGGCCGAAGAAGTTGTACACACATCTATGACGCTCGACCAAACGTCATTCCACAACCCCGAAGAGTAGTTAATACATTGTCCACCAGGATCTCCCTATGATGTGCGCAATTTTTAAATTTTGGACTTGGAACGTGAGATTGTGTGACCTCACGATTAAACAGCTCACGTGTAAAATTTTATATATGTAGTAGGAATGTGAGGTTGTGTGAGCTCACGGAAAAATTGAACCAGCTCATGTTTTAATATTATGGAGTAATATTTTATTTATGTAGCAGGAATGTGAGTTTGTGTGAGCTCACGGAAAAATGGAACCGTGAATTAGCGTGACGGGGCATGAGTCAAGGTCTTTTAGTTCGCAGTTTTTTAGTGTTGCAGGAACGTGAGTTGGCGTGACCTCACATTTCATTGAACTGTAAGTTGGCGTGACGGAGCATGAGTGGAGGTGGAGCAGAATTCTATAAATCTAGCAGGAGGTGAGAGGATGTCCTCAAGTTTCATTCAACCAACTCAGGACTTGGAACGTGAGATTGTGTGACCTCACGTTTCATTGAACCAGCTCACGTTTCAATATTATGGAGTAAAATTTTATATATGTAGTAGAAATGTGAGTTTGTGTGAGCTCACGGAAAAATTGAACTGTGAAACCATCTCACGTTTCAATGTTATGGAGTAAAATTTTATATATGTAGTAGGAATGTGAGTTTGTGTGACCTCACGTTTGGAGTAATATTTTATTTATGTAGCGGGAATGTGAGTTTGTGTGAGCTCACGGAAAAATGGAACCGTGAATTAGCGTGACGGGGCATGAGTCAAGGTCTTTTAGTTCGCAGTTTTTTAGTGTTGCAGGAACGTGAGTTTGCGTGACCTCACATTTCATTGAACTGTGAGTTAGTTTGATGGGGCATGAGTCCAGGTCTTTTAGTTTGCACGGAACGTGAGTTTTTGTGACCTTACGTTTCATTGAACTATGAGTTGGCGTAACAGAGCATGAGTGGAGGTATTTTAGTTCCCACGTGATAAATGGAGCAAAATTTTGTAAATGTAGCAAGGGGTGAGAGGATGTCCTCAAGTTTCATTCAACCAGCTCATGTTCTAATATGGAGTGCACTTTAATTGAACCAGCTGGAGTTGTAATAAAGTAGTGGTGTGGTCATTTGTAATATGGAGTAAAAAGCATAAGGATCCCTCCTCATGGTACCTCACGTTGAATGGTTAGCGAACGAAATAAAACCTCAACTTATGCATTCGAATGGCATCTTATGCCGAATGGTTGACTAACGAAATTATATTTTAGACATTTTTTCACTGTCTATGTTTTGAAATAATTCAACGAATTCCGATGTAGATGTATCAATGTTTTTTATTTGTTTTTTGAAGTAATTTTATTTGTGGCTAACTAAGATTAAAGAAAAAAAAATTAATTTCAACGTCGTGAATATAATTTGAATGAATAAAATTTTTTTAAATGAATAATAACATTACTTATGTATGTATATGAAATTTTGTATATCGATTTAATTTTTCAATTGCTCCTTTCATTAAGCAAGTAACAAGCAAAAAGTTATTTTTTGAACGTGATCACAAATTTTGAAAAAAAAAATGATTAAAGAGAAAAAAATAAATTTTAATGTCGTGATTATAATTTGAATGAATAGAATTTTTTTAAATGAATAATATTACTTATGAATGTATATGAAATTTTGTATATCGATTTAATTTTTCAATTGCTCCTTTCATTAAACAAGTAGTAAGCAAATAGTATATTTCACAACTAGGGAGATAAAAGTGATTCTTGACGAGTGTGAGGTTAGTTACCCGAGCAAAGCGAAGGTGATAAGTCACACGAGTGTAGAATCAATTTTTCTCCCGAGTTGTGAACGAGATTTTTCGTAAATGCGGTAGAAAAGCGCTCATTTGAGACCCAAGCGATTAGCGAGCGGGAGGTAAAGTAGCGCTTTCCTCCCGCAAGTACGAAAAAGTTATTTTTTGAACGTGATCACAAATTTCGAAAAAAAAATTAAAAATAACATTGAGAAAAATTTAGTTTTCAATTTTTAAAAATTTTGGTTAAAGAAATAATAGAATCTACCATCGTGATTTCAAAAATTGTTTTCCTTCAATAATTCGCAAAACAAAGCAAAGAAGAACTATTACCATCGAAGAAGTTGACAATAAAGTATAAAAAAGCACATGCTTAAACACCCCATCCAAAGGATGGGTATAGATTACTAGTTCTTTTATACGAAAAAAAAACATTATTAAAATACGAGTTTTTGCGTTTTTTCGTGTTAACAATTAAAAAAATCAAGCATCCGTGTCAAAATTCAACTACCACATCGAATCGTGTTTTTTTCTTTCTTAGATACCCGTGTTTGAATTTATCTTATTTTAATGACCAAAAGCAAAAATTATAAAAAAAACTGGACAGCTACGACACAAATTTAATCATTACTTGTTAATTGCGATTAGGGATGAATAAGATACTTTTTTGGAAGTAAACTGTAAAATGACTACGTCAAACACCATAAGTCATAAAAAAAAACTAATTTTCTACCAAGATTACTTTACAACTGTATATCCAACTTGCAATTAACAAACATTTTTTGATTAAATCACGGATACTTTTTTGATTTTTTTTTTTTTAATAAAAAAATTTTGAAAAAAAAAAGCTAAAAGAATTTGTAGCCTATGTCGTGCAGTTCAAACATATATATGATAATTGTATGATATTTGCACGAAAGTGGATCTATAATGGTGAAGGTATTTATCAAACACTAGAAATATTCAGTAAACATGAAAACCTATACAAAAAATGTGACTTGGTGTGACACGACTTCTTTTTATGGCAACGAAAACGCAGTAGAGGGTCGATTACTTGGACTGGCCCAGAACAAACTATGATTTATAGATATGAAGAGGCTTCTATAATTTTTTTTTTTCTTTTTGATTTATCTTTTTCAATAATGAATCACATTGTAAAAAGAATTTTTTTAGCCTTTCCGGATAATACTGACGTTTCGGTTAACTGGCAACAGAATAATCGACCTTCTACTGTACAATAATCAATCTCAAAGCCTACGTTTTTCACGGAAGAAAGTTGAATCCAACATTTAAGCCTACTCAAACACTAGAAATATTCAGTAAACATGAAAACCTACACAAAAAATGTGACTTGGTGTTACACGACTTCTTTTTATGGCAACGAAAACGCAGTAGAGGGTCGATTACTTAGACTGGCCCAGAACAAACTATGATTTATAGATATGAAGAGGCTTCTATAATTTCTTTTTTCTTTTTGATTTATCTTTTTCAATAATGAATCACATTGTAAAAAGAATTTTTTTAGCCTTTCCGGATAATACTGACGTTTCGGTTAACTGGCAACAGGATAATCGACCTTCTACTGTACAATAATCAATCTCAAAGCCTACGTTTTTCACGGAAGAAAGTTGAATCCAACATTTAAGCCTACTTTTGGTAGGAAAATCGAACTTCCAATACTTGAATTTTATTCAGGTAAAACTGCGCCAACTTGTGCAATCACACGAACGCCATAAGGACAAGCTATACCACCAATAAAATCGCTGAACACAACATGCGCGCCTGCCTCTTCACAAAATGTAAACATAAGAGACGCATCAACGAGCAATCGACCAACATTGAGGTAAGAACGCCAAGAATCTGCGACTATAGAGAACTGAATCAAATACACCTAGAAACAGACTAAACACATACTTTATCGGCTTTAGGGAAGATGAACTCTTTGTTTTTAACTCACTCTCTCAAGAAACAAGTGATCATCTGTTCATTCAGTATTTAAGAACTTAAACTATCCTTTTCGAAGTACCTTGTAGAATTTAAAACAAAGAACTTGCTGATATCATTTAGCTACAATGAGCATCAATCTGATTGGATGAAACGATCTAACATCTACCCAATCGGCCGTGACTGATTAGTTCATTTTTCATCTTTCAAAAAATATGTTTTCTAGGTTATAAGTATAAAAAGTGCACACTGCATTTCACCTAGTGGAAACACCGAATACAAACTTATCGCCCTATGAAGAAATAGCGTATCTTTGTAAGATACAAAATCTATAGTTGCATCTCTTCTAATACAAGAAGCAAATACCTGTCGATTTCTGAAGTTTGCTAACTTACGATTCATCGTTGCATTCAACAATCCTCAAGGAATGCGAGTGCTGGAGTGTGTTACAAACTCGAGCTAGAAACGTTCCATAACAAGTCGTACAGCCTTCACAAAGGTGCGCTTCGCTTGTCTGTACGCTGCATGAAATTCAACACTGGAGCGAAGTTATACAGATGTTCCACCAAGGTGAGTTATGAGAGACCTATCGACTGCAAAAGAGGAGCATTTCTCCTTACTAATGAACAGACAATGAAGTTACAAAACGAATAATTGTAGTTTCAATACTGTAGTTCTATCGCAAGAGCTCAACATTTCTCCCCATAAGTAACTTACATCACCTACTTGAGGTTATACATCAGAAGGTTATACATCGGATGTAACCTATCATCATCCACCTCAAATGTGATTAGTCTGTAATCTAAAAGTGTAAAATTCAAAACAGCTCAACTTTGAAGACTTCCTAACGAACTAATCCTCATGGTTATGTCGATATTGTGAACGCTAACACGAGTCGCCTGAAAGCCAGGATGACCAATGACGCACATACCGCATTCTTCAAGAAACATTTTCAACTTTCGGTCACAGTCATACGCCTCAGCTTCTCCTTATAGCGAAGACTACCCGTTAACGTCTTCACATATTAGGCACAATGCGCAGAAAAGCATGAGAAGTATTGTTAGGAACTCGTCCTAATAAAGTCCAATCGGTCGACTATATCTCATTTATATGCTCCCTACAATGAGACACTTCCAGTTACAATTCAATACAGAAGCAATTCGACAAACATTGTCTATACCACCTTAACAATGTGAATAGTATCCACAGGCAGTAATGTAAGAACCAAGTGCTTCAGTTTTTGAATCATAGCTCTTCCAAATTCGGATTTTCCTATTTTCTCAGAGTTTTTCAAGATTTTATTAAATCTGAATTTTCAAGTCTTTGGTTTCTTTCTTTCCTTCTTCACTTTGCAATATAATTTTCATGTTAGTATTTATATTTTTTAATCTATCAATTGCTTGAATTATTCTCTTTAGGTTACCTTCATCATCTCTTATTAATTCTTTTAACTTTATTTATTTATTTTTTTTAGCTGAGTTTTTAACAAAACGATAGCTATTACAGCCTACCTGATTTGGGAAAGGATGGTCGGGGGAGGGTGGGGTCTTCAAATTTTTACGTTTCAGACCATTTGTAATCATCTGGCAAATGTCCAACTTTTTGGCATATATATTTTTTTTCCCACGCATAGCGCCGGCGAGTATTCATAAAATTCGCTCAAAATTTGGTGAGGGACTCTTAAAAAAATGCGCAGAAGTGTTTTTTTTGTTTTTTCGAAAAATTTCAAAATGGCGAATCACTCAAATTTTGAGGGGGCTGGAGAAGGGCAAATAGCTCAATTTTTTCGTTTTTGATTTCATATGAAAGAGTGAGTCACGGATACTAACATATCCAAATTTCAGCTTCTTAAGTGCATATTGAGAGGAGTTAGATCAAAAAACGGCTTTTTGAGGAAGTTTTGAGTCATGAAATTTCTTGAATCTTCCATATCTCCCCACCAAATCAAGTTAAAGAGGTCAAATTTTGTGTGTGAGGTTAGTTGGTGACCACAATATGACCTCTTGAATTTGGATCAAAATGGATTCAAAATGGCGGATTATCAAAATTTTGAGTAGAGCTTGAGGAGCCTCAAGTTGGTAAAAATGTAATTAATATGAATTCATATGGTTATTGGGGATAAGTTGTATACTATATCCCGAATTCACTTCCATACATGATGTTGGAGGGGGAAGGCGGGGTTATCAACCTAAAATAGTGGTGGGGTACAGGAGGGGTCGAAAATTTTTTATTGCTGTGTCATATGATAAAATGAGCCCAAGTGACAAACGTATTTTGATTTTAGCTTCCTCAGTGATTTTGGAGGGGAGTTAGAGCAAAAAACGGCTTTTGGAGGGGAAATTGCTGCAGGAAATTTCATGAATCTTCCATATCTCATCACCAAATCGGCCTAGAATGGTCAAACTTTGTGTGTAGGATTAGTTTGTGACCAGAATATAACCACTTAAATTTGAGTCAAAATGGATCGAAAATGGCGGATTATCATGATTTGAAGATAATTTGAGGACCCTCAAATAGTTATAATTTGAGAAATATGTGTTCGCATGATTATTTCATGGCAAGAAATACTACATTTGTGCCAAATTCAACTTCTTAAGTGTTTTTGGAAAGGATGGGGTAGGGGTTTTCAGACTTGGTATTGGGTGTGGCCTGTAGTCATGAATGGTTAAGCAAGGTTATTAGTAAATCAAAACAAGGTCCAGTTAAAAACTCAGCTCCAGTAATGCGGCATGGCTGCTTACGTTTTTTTTTTTTTAAATTATTCTATCTAGACTTTCCAGTTCAACTTTGGAGGGAATATATCTTTTCATTTGACTTTCCATTTATTAGAATAAAATTTTATGTATGCGTTGGCGAAGTCAACAGTACGCTAACTTGGTTATTTGCCTGCTGTGCTGAAGATGTGTTCTATTGTCGTCAATTTGTATAACTTTTGTCGCGTTAATACGAGTTCGCTGTTTTTATTTGGGTGAGTTTAACTCATTGAGTACATATTTGCTTTGCTTTCAATATTCTCTTGTTGGCAGGTGTTCTTGCGAGAACACTAGGATTTCACTATGCGAATGTAGACGCTACCCTACCTCGGCGAAGATGTGAATCCGGCTCGAGTATAGGCACTCTGTCGAGTCTGTAAGACAGCATATGGAGATTTGCCGCCACTGAGCTTTAAGGCCAACACTATCAGGTCAGCATAGAATGAGTCTATGCTGGTGAGATACCTGATATGTTGACGCCGGTTGCGGCTGGGTCAAAGAGAAGTACGCTTTGCTCTCATAATAATGGCATCTGGTGTATGGCAAGTGATAGTTCGGCTTGTACTCAGGTGCGATTATTCTTTTATATTTTAGCTACTGAAGCCAACTAAAGACCAGCAGTAGTCGTCTAGTGATCTGCCCCCAAGATTTAGTTTAAACACATATTTTATTTTTTTTATTTCTAATTAGTTATATTCGCGAATTGTTTTTTTTTTGTCTCTCATATCAAAGTACATGTAATTTTTCAAAAATCTCCCTTCCCTTGTATTTTTTTTTCCTTCTCTTATTACAAAAAATTAAAAATGAATTACGAAGTCGTGTACAATTCGGACGGGAAATTGAAATTTAGCCTAGATGGACAACGAATTATGTTGAAAAATACAAGTATGTACCTTTATACCTTTGATAATTTGATTACACATGCCGACATGCGTATGCCTCCTTTTATATACTTATCTTCACCACGCTTATAAATTGTTACAGATGGCGAGTTATTTTTTGCAGAATATGAACAAAATAGTGATGGCGCGTTGAATTTATTCAATATTATACCAATAGAAAATGAAGCAAATTCAGAGCGGGACTTCAGTGATTTTACATTCCTGGACAGTAGATGAAACAAAAGAAATGTGGAAGTTATATAAAAGTGTTGTTGCTGAAATGGAGCAAAAGAAGCTTGTGAAGAAAAAGAAAGAAATGTGGGTTATTACTACCCAAAAGTTAACGGAGAAGGGGATTGGTGAAGATGCAACGCAAACAGAACAGATTTAAAACGATACAAAGAAAATATATCGATGTCAAGAATCGTAATAAGAAGATTGGAAACAACCGTAAAGACGTGGATTATGAAAAGTATATAACTCTGTATTATGTGGATAATGTTCGTATTCATTTCTTTTTAGAATCTCGTGTAGGTATGTTATTTTTACCGTATTCCTTTTTTAGAGAATTGGATGAATTGATTGGTTTCAAAGATAATGTGGAACCGAGAATGATATTGGGAAGCAATGGCCTTCGAAAGAAACTGTATGAACTGCTTCATTACTTTTATGTACAAAAAAAAATATAAATATTTCATTTGTATGTTTTATGTTTTTTTGGTAGTAAAAGTGATGCAAGTCCAAGCTCAACTGTTTAAGAAGAAGACGTGGATGAACCAGCAATTATTATCACTTTCCAATAACCCTGTATTATCAACCATGTTTACCAAAATACGCGTTCATTTACTACGGCAAGTTGGTGTACACTAGTCACACCAAGGTCGGGCCATGCGAATCATTTAGCTGAGTAAAAAGCGATTTACGCCAAAACCCTATATAACTGGTAACAACATTAGCTAAGATAGTATATATAATTCAATTTAGAAATCTAAATACGCCGCTGGAAATGAGAGATTTAAATACACATAATTATTACGAAATTTATGCTGATTTACAAGGCTAAACGAGCTTTCGGCGATTATGGTTAAATTCATATCTTGTCTAGCATTGGTTTCATAATAGCTGAACAACAACCAGTGCAGCAGAAAAGTATTTATACATACGAATACTAACCTTAAAAATTTTAGCGAAATCTAAAGTTACTTGTTAAAGCATCATTTCCAATTATTTACCACTAGAAAGAACCAGTTGAAATGAGAATAGTCTCTGAGAAGCTACTGAAATTTTTTTTGCCACTGTACGAGGAAATATAAAATATGAATAAATGTATGGTCTTCTGTTTTACAACGCCCTTCAAGATTTTCGAGAAATTAGGCAAATTCCTTATGATACGCCTGCTGGAGGGGGTAAATGTGATAGAGTTTAGCAACTAGCGGAAAAAGAGTACGTAGTGGAATTTAAACGTTGCCAGCTTAAAGATTTACCAGAACCTCATAAAATAAATCTTAAAAATTACCATACCTGGTGTAGCGATAAAGGAAGGATGTTGATAAAGAACGCTACAAATCAACACATCAATCAATGCTACATGAATATTTTAAGCAGTGAATATATAATAACCACTAAATATTAGTTACTTATTGCTTGTGTACAAAAACGTGCTTTCATCACATTAACAGAAGTGTTAAATTAAGGGTTAGTTAAAAACAATTGTTTTGTTCTTATAAATGAATGATTTAATTGAGAGAGGAATATTTTTATGAGCTATGGTTGAAAGGCTATTGTCATTATAGTGCGAGAATTCCACTGCTGGGCGCGTTCAGGTTTTTTTTGAACGGCGTTCGTTCCTGTTCAATGAAATTCTCAAATTTGACGTTCACGTTCCGTTCCATTCACTGGTCAAAAAATTCCGTTCCGTTCAGCGTTCCGTTCAATTATTTCGAAAATTTCACGCGTTCCATTCCCGTTCACGTTCATGAACGCTTCGTGAATAGACGATTACATTGAACCAAATTGAAATTCTTCAAAACATCTGCATTTCACTTTTACTAAACGCAATTCAACATTAAAATAACGAATAATTAACAGTCAGCCAGTCACGCCACGAGAAATACACCGAATGAATAGTGATAGTGAATACTACAACACAAAACTTGAGAAAGACGAAGTGAAGAAATAGAAAATTGAGAAAAAAAACTAAAAAGAGTAAAAAGACAAGTTTCTTCTTGAACTATAAATGAACGGCGTTTAAAATTCACGTTCAAGAAGAAAAAACGTTCCGTTCCGTTCCGTTCCGTTCCAACTTTTATATTTATCCTTCCCGTTCTGTTCATCGTTCGTTCAATTGATAAGAGAATCTCACCCGTTCCGTTCGAACGCGCGTTCCTGAACGCGAACGCGCCCAGCAGTGGAGAATTCTAAGAAATGATTATTTCGAATCTTATGTACATTATTCAGCGTAATTTTGGTGGTGGAAATCTGTTGTGGAGTAAAAGGCAACACTGTGATCGGTATGTGCAGACCTTGCCTACGAAATACCTTTTTTTTTGAACAATGTTGTTAAAAAATCATATTTTTGTTTTCTTTAATAAATATGTAATGCAAATTATTAAGAAATTTATGCTGATTTACAAGTCTAAAAGAGCTTTCGGCGATTATGGTTAAATTCATATCTTGTCTAGCATTGGTTTCATAATAGCTGAACAACAACCAGTGCAGCAGAAAGTATTTATACATACGAATACTAACCTTAAAAATTTAGCGAAATCTAAAGTTACTTGTTAAAGCATCATTTCCAATTATTTACCACTAGAAAGAACCAGTTGAAATGAGAATAGTCTCTGAGAAGCTACTGAAATTTTTTTGCCACTGTACGAGGAATATAAACTATGAATAAATGTATGGTCTTCTGTTTTACAACGCCCTTCAAGATTTTCGAGAAATTAGGCAAATTCCTTATGATACGCCTGCTGGAGGGGTAAATGTGATAGAGCTTAGCAACTAGCGGAAAAAGAGTACGTAGTGGAATTTAAACGTTGCCAGCTTAAAGATTTACCAGAACCTCATAAAATAAATCTTAAAAATTACCATACCTGGTGTAGCGATAAAGGAAGGATGTTGATAAAGAACGCTACAAATCAACACATCAATCAATGCTACATGAATATTTTAAGCAGTGAATATATAATAACCACTAAATATTAGTTACTTATTGCTTGTGTACAAAAACGTGCTTTCATCACATTAACAGAAGTGTTAAATTAAGGGTTAGTTAAAAACAATTGTTTTGTTCTTATAAATGAATGATTTAATTAAGAGAGGAATATTTTTATGAGCTATGGTTGAAAGGCTATTGTCATTATAGTGCGAGAATTCAAAGAAATGATTATTTCGAATCTTATGTACATTATTCAGCGTAATTTTGGTGGTGGAAATCTGTTGTGGAGTAAAAGGCAACACTGCGATCGTTATGTGCAGACCTTGCCTACGAAATACCTTTTTTTTTGAACAATGTTGTTAAAAAATCATATTTTTGTTTTCTTTAATAAATATGTAATGCAAATTATTAAGAAATTTATGCTGATTTACAAGTCTAAACGAGCTTTTGGCGATTATGGTTAAATTCATATCTTGTCTAGCATTGGTTTCATAATAGCTGAACAACAACCAGTGCAGCAGAAAAGTATTTATACATACGAATATTAACCTTAAAAATTTTAGCGAAATTTAAAGTTACTTGTTAAAGCAACAATGTTAAAAAATCACATTTTTGTTTTCTTTAATAAATATGTAATGCAAATTATTAAGAAATTTATGCTGATTTACAAGTCTAAACGAGCTTTCGTCGATTATGGTTAAATTCATATCTTGTCTAGCATTGGTTTCATAATAGCTGAACAACAACCAGTGCAGCAGAAAAGTATTTATACATACGAATACTAACCTTAAAAATTTTAGCGAAATTTAAAGTTACTTGTTAAAGCAACAATGTTGTTAAAAAATCACATTTTTGTTTTCTTTAATAAATATGTAATGCAAATTATTAAGAAATTTATGCTGATTTACAAGTCTAAACGAGCTTTCGGCGATTATGGTTAAATTCATATCTTGTCTAGCATTGGTTTCATAATAGCTGAACAACAACCAGTGCAGCAGAAAAGTATTTATACATACGAATACTAACCTTAAAAATTTTAGCGAAATCTAAAGTTACTTGTTAAAGCATCATTTCCAATTATTTACCACTAGAAAGAACCAGTTGAAATGAGAATAGTCTCTGAGAAGCTACAGAAATTTTTTTTGCCACTGTACGAGGAAATATAAAATATGAATAAATGTATGGTCTTCTGTTTTACAACGCCCTTCAAGATTTTCGAGAAATTAGGCAAATTCCTTATGATACGCCTGCTGGAGGGGGTAAATGTGATAGAGTTTAGCAACTAGCGGAAAAAGAGTACGTGGTGGAATTTAAACGTTGCCAGCTTAAAGATTTACCAGAACCTCATAAAATAAATCTTGATAAAGAACGCTACAAATCAACTCATCAATCAATGCTACATGAATATTTTAAGCAGTGAATATATAATAACCACAAAATATTAGTTACTTATTGCTTGTGTACAAAAACGTGCTTTCATCACATTAACAGAAGTGTTAAATTAAGGGTTAGTTAAAAACAATTGTTTTGTTCTTATAAATGAATGATTTAATTGAGAGAGGAATATTTTTATGAGCTATGGTTGAAAGGCTATTGTCATTATAGTGCGAGAATTCCACTGCTGGGCGCGTTCAGGTTTTTTTTGAACGGCGTTCGTTCCCGTTCAATGAAATTCTCAAATTTGACGTTCACGTTCCGTTCCATTCACTGGTCAAAAAATTCCGTTCCGTTCAGCGTTCCGTTCAATTATTTCGAAAATTTCACGCGTTCCATTCCCGTTCACATTCATGAACGCTTCGTGAATAGACGATTACATTGAACCAAATTGAAATTCTTCAAAACATCTGCATTTCACTTTTACTAAACGCAATTCAACATTAAAATAACGAATAATTACCAGTCAGCCAGTTACGCCACGAGAAATACACCGAATGAATAGTGATAGTGAATACTACAACACAAAACTTGAGAAAGACGAAGTGAAGAAATAGAAAATTGAGAAAAAAAACTAAAAAGAGTAAAAAGACAAGTTTCTTCTTGAACTATAAATGAACGGCGTTTAAAATTCACGTTCAAGAAGAAAAAACGTTCCGTTCCGTTCCGTTCCGTTCCAACTTTTATATTTATCCTTCCCGTTCTGTTCATCGTTCGTTCAATTGATAAGAGAATCTCACCCGTTCCGTTCGAACGCGCGTTCCTGAACGCGAACGCGCCCAGCAGTGGAGAATTCTAAGAAATGATTATTTCGAATCTTATGTACATTATTCAGCGTAATTTTGGTGGTGGAAATCGTTGTGGAGTAAAAGGCAACACTGCGATCGGTATGTGCAGACCTTGCCTACGAAATACCTTTTTTTTTGAACAATGTTGTTAAAAAATCACATTTTTGTTTTCTTTAATAAATATGTAATGCAAATTATTAAGAAATTTATGCTGATTTACAAGTCTAAACGAGCTTTCGGCGATTATGGTTAAATTCATATCTTGTCTAGCATTGGTTTCATAATAGCTGAACAACAACCAGTGCAGCAGAAAAGTATTTATACATACGAATACTAACCTTAAAAATTTTAGCGAAATCTAAAGTTACTTGTTAAAGCATCATTTCCAATTATTTACCACTAGAAAGAACCAGTTGAAATGAGAATAGTCTCTGAGAAGCTACTGAAATTTTTTTTGCCACTGTACGAGGAAATATAAAATATGAATAAATGTATGGTCTTCTGTTTTACAACGCCCTTCAAGATTTTCGAGAAATTAGGCAAATTCCTTATGATACGCCTGCTGGAGGGGGTAAATGTGATAGAGTTTAGCAACTAGCGGAAAAAGAGTACGTAGTGGAATTTAAACGTTGCCAGCTTAAAGATTTACCAGAACCTCATAAAATAAATCTTAAAAATTACCATACCTGGTGTAGCGATAAAGGAAGGATGTTGATAAAGAACGCTACAAATCAACACATCAATCAATGCTACATGAATATTTTAAGCAGTGAATATATAATAACCACTAAATATTAGTTACTTATTGCTTGTGTACAAAAACGTGCTTTCATCACATTAACAGAAGTGTTAAATTAAGGGTTAGTTAAAAACAATTGTTTTGTTCTTATAAATGAATGATTTAATTAAGAGAGGAATATTTTTATGAGCTATGGTTGAAAGGCTATTGTCATTATAGTGCGAGAATTCAAAGAAATGATTATTTCGAATCTTATGTACATTATTCAGCGTAATTTTGGTGGTGGAAATCTGTTGTGGAGTAAAAGGCAACACTGCGATCGGTATGTGCAGACCTTGCCTACGAAATACCTTTTTTTTTGAACAATGTTGTTAAAAAATCATATTTTTGTTTTCTTTAATAAATATGTAATGCAAATTATTAAGAAATTTATGCTGATTTACAAGTCTAAACGAGCTTTCGGCGATTATGGTTAAATTCATATCTTGTCTAGCATTGGTTTCATAATAGCTGAACAACAACCAGTGCAGCAGAAAAGTATTTATACATACGAATACTAACCTTAAAAATTTTAGCGAAATCTAAAGTTACTTGTTAAAGCATCATTTCCAATTATTTACCACTAGAAAGAACCAGTTGAAATGAGAATAGTCTCTGAGAAGCTACTGAAATTTTTTTTGCCACTGTACGAGGAAATATAAAATATGAATAAATGTATGGTCTTCTGTTTTACAACGCCCTTCAAGATTTTCGAGAAATTAGGCAAATTCCTTATGATACGCCTGCTGGAGGGGGTAAATGTGATAGAGTTTAGCAACTAGCGGAAAAAGAGTACGTGGTGGAATTTAAACGTTGCCAGCTTAAAGATTTACCAGAACCTCATAAAATAAATCTTAAAAATTACCATACTTGGTGTAGCGATAAAGGAAGGATGTTGATAAAGAACGCTACAAATCAACTCATCAGTCAATGCTACATGAATATTTTAAGCAGTGAATATATAATAACTACTAAATATTAGTTACTTATTGCTTGTGTACAAAAACGTGCTTTCATCACATTAGCAGAAGTGTTAAATTAAGGGTTAGTTAAAAACAATTGTTTTGTTCTTATAAATGAATGATTTAATTAAGAGAGGAATATTTTTATGAGCTATGGTTGAAAGGCTATTGTCATTATAGTGCGAGAATTCAAAGAAATGATTATTTCGAATCTTATGTACATTATTCAGCGTAATTTTGGTGGTGGAAATCTGTTGTGGAGTAAAAGGCAACACTGCGATCAGTATGTGCAGACCTTGCCTACAAAATACCTTTTTTTTGAACAATGTTATTAAAAATCACAATACATTTTTGTTTTCTTTAATAAATTTGTAATGCAAATTATGCAAATATCTGTTTTATTCGTCGTTTTATTAAATAATACTTAACAACAGGTTATGGGCCCAGCCCTACACCTGCATAGTGAACTTGGTGCATGCTTTAAGGTTTAGTGCTAGTGCACGTTGTTGAACTCGTGAACTTGTCCTGTGAAACAGAATTGGTCAAATGGATTCGTATATTGGAAATCAAAACATCTTACCAAAGCTTTTAGGCTCTTCGAACTATCAAGAATGGCAGTTCCATGTAAATCTGGCTGTCTATCAGGCTACATTTGGGGCAAATAAGAAAAAACTGCCTGAAGAAGTTGAGCTGAAAATTCAAACGCTAATTGTGAACTCGATTTCCGATAAAATTTAGGCAACATAATGCAGTGTAAATCTAGTGAAGATATGCTCCAGAAATTAGATAGTCTATATGGTTTAAAACAAGACGACCTCGATAAAATACAATTAGACTTCCAAACATTCAAATACAATAATAGCTTAACGTTACAGGAAAATGTCAGCAAACTCGAAATCATCCGATAGAAAATTAGAGATCTTGGAGATAGAATTTCAGACTCAGCCTTTCAAACTCCCTTATTATCATCGTTGCCTTTGCGATTTAATAGTTTTGTTTCTGCTACGAATTTAATGAAAAATACAGAACTCTCCGACCTAATCTCATCACTGGCTTCTGAAGATTATAGACTGCAACACATTCATAATGAACGCAAAGAGATGGTAAATTCGAATCGAAAGGAAAAATCAATCGCGCTGGTGACAACCATTAAGTGTTTTCCATGTGGTGGTCGAGGCGACAAATCATTCGAGTGTAAAAACAAGAAAGTTGATTTAGCAACACCCGTATCAGAAGGAAAAACTGCGACTGAAAGTAATGTTAAGTGCAACTCCTATAAAGAAAAGGGTCATAAAGTGAAAAACTACCCAGAAATTGAGAAACGAAAAAATTCTACTTGCAGAACATGTGGAGAAAAAGGCCATTATGCGAAGAACTGCGGTAAAGAAAAATCAACGCCAACATTTGCTTGCATGGGAATATCCTTATCAGGTCATCAAGGAGTCGATAAAAATATTTGGGTATTGGATACAGCATATACATCGCATATGTGCAACAATGAAGATTTGTTTGACAATTCGTTGTTATCATTGGTTGAGTGGCACGGTAGATTTGCTCATCAAAATTTTGAATATACGAAAGATATTCTAAACCATTTTAATATAAAGTATGAAAAGTTGCCAACAAATTTTAAGCGTGAGGACTGTGCAAAAGGAAAAATCACTCGGCTTCCGTTTAGTAATTCTGATAATATAGCAAAAGTAATAGGTGAGTTAACTCATGCGGACTTAATGATTTCACCCCTGTTGTTATTGGGCGAATAAAAGTGAAACCTTAGAATGTTTTCGGGATTATTTCAATCGACTCAAAACACAGACTGGGAATACTCCAAAGCGTTTGAGAACCGATAATGGAACTGAAGAACTGAACGATGATATTGAAGAGTTAACCTCTAACCTAGGTATGATTCATAAACTCGCATGTCCATTTACCCCTGAGCAAAATGGAACTATCGAGCGAGATGTGAGAACTTTATCAGAAGCGGTAGGTACTATTCTAATCGACAGCAAATTAGGTAAGTCCTTCTGGGCAGAAGCGTTATCATATGTGGTATATACGTTAAATAGAGTAAGCAAATCAACGATAGATAATAAAACTCCTTTTGAGCTATTTTATAATAAAGATCCTTTTGACGTGAAATTGTTGCACCGCTTTGGCTCCAAGGTCGTAGTGCAAGTGCCGAAAGAAAAAAGAAAGAAATTTGATCCGAAAGGAGAAGCTGGAATTTTTGTGGGCTACGAAATGTTCACAAAAGGGTTTAAAATATATGTAATTGATAGTAAAAAATTCATTGTATCGCGTAATGTTGTATTTTTAAATTTCAGCTCTGAAACTGAAACGGTACCCCTTGAAATTGAACCAGAACTTGTATTTGAAAATGTACTAACTGATAACAGTGATAACGTTCCTAGGTTCAACGATAATCCACCAACTCCAATTGATAACATACATGAACCTGATGATTCAGATAATGAAACTGTAGTTGTTGAGACCTGTTATGACTGGGACTTAATGCAAGTATGTGCTTTTGGCTTTAGTGTTCCAGGTAGTTTCTCAGAAATAGCAAAACTTGGTGAGAGTTAAATTCAATAGAAACTTATAAAGTTTGGGTACCAGCCTCAAAAGATGACAAACCAGAGAAAATAATCGAAACTAAGTGGATTTTCAAAATGAAATCAACGGAAACTGGAGAAATCGCAAAGGCAAGATTAGTAGCTAAAGGATTTCAGGCAACCTCGGCCAATGAAAATAACTATGCTCCTGTGGCAGGTATTATATCATTACGAGTTTTTCTAGCTGTTGTAGTTCGTTTTTCCTTGTATTTGAAACAGGTAGATGTTGAAACAGCCTTTTTAAATGGATCATTGAACAAGGTAACTTTTATAAAACCTCCTAAAGGGTATAAGGCAGATGGTATAAAAGCACTGAGACTGTTGAAAGCACTCTATGGTCTACTGGAAGCACCGAAGTGCTGGTATGAAAAATTACGTGAGATACTCTTAAAATTAAATTTTCGTATGTGTGCTGTAGAAAATTGTTTATTTATCCTGAAAGAAACCAATCGGCTCGTGTTAATTCTTATCTATGTTGACGATATGCTGCTTGCAGGTAACGAAGAAAAATATATAATTGAAGTAATTAATGAACTGAATAAACACTTTAAGATAAAAGTAATGACAAAAGTAAATTCGTTTATTGGTTTAAATATTAATGTTACAGAACAAGGCTTGACTATAGATCAGTTAAAATACATAAGTAATTGCGCTAAACTTTTTCAAATCACCGATGCGAAACCAATTACCTCGCCAATGGAATCGAACCTAAACCTTGAGATAAGTAATGGTAAAAATAATCAATTATGTATTAAACGTTTCCAGCAGATCCTAGGTAGCTTGAATTACATTATGGAAAGAACTAGGCCAGATGCGAATTTTTCCACAAATGTGTTGAGCAGATATACAAATCGAGCAGATGATGAATTATGTAAATACGCACTAAGAGTACTCCGTTATCTATGGTCTACGGTAAATGTAAAATTAACCTATAAGCACTCTGAGAACTCTGCTCCAACTGACGCCTTTTGTGATGCTAGTTGGGCGCCTAATTCTGCCAACTGTAAGTCAACTACTGGATATATAATCGTGTTTTTGGATCTTTAGTATATCATAAGACTAAGAGGCAATCGTTGGTTGCTCTCTCTACAACTGAGTCAGAATATATTGCGCTTTCCGAATGTTGCCGTGATGTGTTATTTATCAGAAACTTGTTAGAAGAGTCATCGATTAAAGTGACGAGTGCGAGTGAAATCTACTGTGACAATCAACCAACAATTAAAATTGCAAATGGTGAAGGGAAAATGAATCGTACCAAACATATCGATTTAAAATATCATTTTATTCGTGATGTTATTGAACAAAATGTTATAAAATTAAAGTATGTAGAGTCTAATCAAAACTTGGCTGACTTTCTTACAAAAGCTGTAGGAAAACGACAAATACGTAAGTCTTGTTGAGTTGGGATTTATATATCCCTAATTTCATCACTTTATCTTTGTTATATATTTTAATATCGAAGTTGATGTACGAATCTGTTCTTATTTTTTATGATTGGTAATTGTAATCTGTTCAATCTGAAGCATTACTCAATGGTGCTCATTTCTTAATTTTATTATAAGATTGTAAAAGTTATTTCTGCTGTATGCTTGTATCCTTAGTTTATTAATTCTATTCTTAAGTTCCACCGATCTTCGTGTTGAGGGGAGGTGTTGTGGAGTAAAAGGCAACACTGCGATCGGTATGTGCAGACCTCGCCTACGAAATACCTCTTTTTTGAACCATGTAGTTAAAAAATGACATTTTTGTTTTCTCTAATAAACTTGTAATGCAAATGTCGTTTTATTAAATAATACTTAACAACAAAATCTGTTTTTATTTCAAAATATAGTATCCTCTTCCATCAAAAATTAACTTAAAATCTCATTTCATATATGGTTTTATTTGTTTTAGACTTCGAGCACGTTAAAAAAGCAGAATTATTGCCCACTCTGCCAGCAGGCAAGAACCAAAATAAGACACATATAAAGCGTTCACAAAAATGAGAATTGTTTTTGTTAACAAAGTTGAGCATAAATTAATTTACTTTTCCATTATTGAGTTTTGAACTGATTGAAATTAATAGATTTTCGGCGTTAAAATAAATTAAAAATACCTTTAATGTGAGCCTTGGTATGTCCTAACTCATACATGAGGAGCATAGATGGAAGGTTACACGATGATGAAAAATTCTGATTAATGGAAGTGTTACTTCTGGTACGTCATAGTTGGCTCAAAAAATACATGGAAGTCTACTTCTGGTACATTATATAAAAAACTGAATAACTAAATTTACATATTGTGTGTATTTCTTGATTACATTGTGTGGAGTTGTCACACCAGACTCTAAAAATTGGTGAAATTTTTATTGATGAGTGTAAAACCATAAGTATACCTCTTGCCAAATTTATTAAATTTTAAGAAAAATGGGGTACAAAAATTAAAAAATTGGTTGATGCAAATTGTGAGAAAAATAGGCCATTTTTTTCTCCTAAAAATGAATGAATGTTCTCTTAAAGGGACTATAAAAATGGTTAAAATAAAATAATGTTTTGATATGTCGACATGCTGCATGTCTAGCTTTTTCTTTGAAGTGATATTCGCGAATTGAAAAAGGCAATTCAAACAATTACTTTTCACGCACAATAATCCTATACTAATGTGTGATTTACCGAGCGAAAAAATCGACAAGCTCTCGCAATGGATTAAATTTGAACATACATTACAACACATAAAGAAAAATTAATAAATTACTCACCCATCATTGGATCGAAGAAGCTCGAATGACAAGCTACTGCTACAATAAAAAAAATATAAACACGCGCAAGTTATTCCACACTGTTCACTTAACTAAATACGAAAAACTGTGGAAGATCGAAGAACGCGGCGAGACTGGCAGATTACACGAAGTTTTCTCCATTATTATGGAGATAAACGCAACAAAGAAAAAATACTCGCGAACAAGAATAACTGCTAACGATAGCGGAACTCTTCGATAGAATCAAAATCTACGCAGAACCCTAATCTCGTAAACGTAATCGATCAAATGATCACACCAATATTTTCAATTACATCATAACCGATATACTGGAAAATTCTTCGATGATAAATAACATCCTGTCTGGAAGATTCATTTGATAGCGTTATGGATGATTTCAGTAAAAATGGCCAAACTCCATCTCCTTGATAATTCAAAATGTGGTTTGAGATCATCTTCGTAAACAAAATTTGCAAAGTAAATATTGGGAACTTTCTTTAATTATGATTATATAATGGAAAATATTGAAAAGCGATTTACTCACCAACTCAGGTTATGTTTAACGCCTGATCCTATGGAATCTCTATGTTCGGCTTTAGTATGCAGATATTTTTAGATACACGAAGACGAAATGGCCGTTTGAGGAACTCATACAAGAAATGGAGCACTATTCCTGAAATTTCGTTATGTGAGTTACGCGCAGGGTTGCCAGATGAAAATTTCAAAAATCCGTACACTGTACATATTTAAAATCCGTACGGACCACAAAAAATCCGTACGGTTGTAATATGGCTATTAAGGCGGTGCTTCGGAAAATAAGTTGGTGAATGTGAAAAAGTTGATTTTAAAATAAAGAAATGAAAAAATTGTAAAAATAAATGCTAAATGCCTTCAAACAAAGTCTCTAAAACCATATACTATAATTTCAAATTATTTCGTTGCGTTATTTTTGAGAAAAACACTGCCAATGAAAATAGGATATAATTTTCATTAGCAGTGTTTTTCTCAAAAATAACGCAACGAAATGATTTGACAGGGTTGTTAACAATAACTAAAACTCTAAACTTTAACTCAAACTGACTCGTATTTTCACGTATTAAGAATAAAACTGAATTTAACTATAACTATAAATCCCAATATGTGTAACTGAATAAAACTTAAACTAATATTTTCAGTCCCTGAAACTGAATTAAACTTTAACTTAAACTTTAAAAAAATCATTTAGGTTAAAGTCTCAAGCCAATTTCCAATTTTCTAACTTTGAACGAACATTCAGCGACTTGAGGTTCATTTTAGACCCTTTGCAATGCTGTCTCAATGGGTCTATTTTCTATTATTATTTATTAATGATCTTTTGTTACTGCGAAATAATTATATTAAGTAGTTTTGAAAATTAAAATTTTAAATGTAAAATTTTAAATTAAATTCATTTTATATTTTTTTTAAACGCTTAATTTATTGAATTTGGAAACTCTTATGTCTTATTTCATCTTTTCATCGTACATAAAAAGCGGATATGATATAATCGGTAACTATATTATTTCATTCTAACTTCAACTTCTTTAACTATTTTAAAAGAAGAATTAAACTTTAACTAACTTTAACTTTAACTTTTTTAACTGTAAAGAAGAATTTAACTTTAACCTTAACTCTAAACTTTTATTTTATTTAAGTTAAAACTAGTTTACGTCAACTTTAACTATAACTTAAACTTTAAGTGAAAAGAATAAAACTGCTAACTTTAACTCTTATTTTTGTTTTGAAAGACTAAAACTTTAACTGAATTTAACTAATATACGTTTAAGTTAACAGCCCTGTGATTTGAAATCATAATATATTGTTTTAGAGACTTTGTTTGAGGGCATTTAGCATTTATTTTTTCTATTTTTTCATTTCTTTATTTTAAAATCAACTTTTTCGAAATTACCTACTTATTTTCCGAAGCACCACCTTAATAAGCATTATAGTGTGTGGGCTAAAGTTGCTAGGTACTCCTATTTCAGAGTTATCTCTGGTTTATGTTGAAAATTGCATTTCAATTTTCAACATAAAACAGAGATATCTCTGAAATAGGAGTTGTTTAGCTCAAAGTGTAGCAGCGGCAATTCTAATTTTTTTAATGAGACTAAGACTGTTATTAAATGATTTTAAATCAATAATACATTGATCATTGATTCATTTTTTTTTTTTTTTTTTAATAAATTAGCCCAAACCCAGAAATATAAATTAGCAGAATAATTTAAAATTAGTCTGCTCTTGGCACGTTGAAAAATTCAAATTATTATATTTTAATAAAATTTTCACATTCTTATTTCAATCAATTCCTAGTCCTACATAATTTAAATATAAAAAACGAAAATTTTAAATTATATTTTTATTTATATAATGGTAAAATGGTATCCGTTTGTTATCCGCTTCCATTGAACTAACAAAACCTGGATAACAGAGATAAAAATTTATACAATATGCGAACTTTTTGATGTAATTACTCCATCCAGGCAATAAAACTGTGCTTCTTATCATGAAATTTTTTTTAATTTCATTTTTTATGTACTAGTTGAAATATTTTCCAATTTTTTGTGTGGGAATTCCTTTTTAATGAAAAAAAAAACGTTGTTTCTTCAAAAATCCGTATTTTAGCAAAATCCGTACATGTACGGATAAATCGGTACGTCTGGCAACCCTGGTTACGCGCGTTCAGAGTTGGGCAGAGTGGCTCAAGAGCGAAACAACGAGACGTTCCGCTCACTTTTCGCTCGGAGTGGAGAAAAGTTCATTCTTCAGCATTCTGAACTAGCGCGCCACTGCTCTGAAGGGTCCCAATTCTACACTAGTGTCTAGCCCCTGAAACTCCTCCAACACTTATCATCTTTTTTGTTAATAATTTAAAGTGCGAAGTGTAAACAAATGAGTAAAAAGACTGATAAGCATTGGAGGAGCGCAAAAATGTATTAAGATCAGTTTTTCAATATTTAAAAAATAATATCACACGTTTTAAAATGGTCTTTTATCCCCGTTTCTAATTTATTTATGTTACTAAATTATTTAAAAATATAGATAAACCCTCAATTTGCTGTTATAATATTTATTTCAAAATTGTATGAATTAGTTTTGGAACATTTTTGCGCTGGTGTGTAAGTAATTACTTGCGCGCAGGAACGAAAAACTCGAAATGACCTTGAACTTGAATATTTTGAAAAAGATAAACAATTCAACGGAATCTGAATCGTGAATCTGAGGGTTTACATCATTTGTTTGAGTAAGAAAAAAATTATGAAAAGTTTAAGATTTTCATATTACTTCAATTTCAATTTTCATACCTCCAGAGAGAGAACTTGAAAATTACCAACATTGAACTGCTGTCGCACAAAATGCAAACAAAACTCGTAATTAAATACGAATTTTATTACAAAAACATTTGAAATTATCTAAATTATCACAATTACGCTATTTATGTAATATTCGAAGCGTAAAAATACTGGAATACAAAGGCATAGGAACTGAACACACGACAGAAAAAGTAAAGCTCATTTTTTCTTTTTCGGGTTCAAAACGGAGAGTATAAATTTGAGTGAGATCTCTTTTGAAACTAGAACACAGTTAACACCGAGTTTCTCAACCTCCCTGGTATTTCTTTCGTCGTTGTCGAAAAATATGATATTTTCGAAATCAATATTAGATTTCGCTTTGAGCCTGAAACAAATTGAAGAAAATAAATGAGTTTCATCCTCTAGTACGAAAAAAATAGGATTTCAAAAACTTACACAGTGAAATGTTGAACCTTGCTACCAGGATAGATTTCCTTATATCTAAAATAATCAGCTATACCAAATAAATGCAGTAACTGATAAGAACCACAAATGTTCTTAGCTCTTGATGCGACAGCAATGGTATAGTTTTTCTTTTTAAGAAACTTCAAGATTTCTTCGGTATCAGAGTACAGATAACAAACACGTCCATAGCGATCCATTACAGCTTGATTCAAACTATCGAAAAATTCACATTTTCAATAACATTCACGATGAAACTAGAGGCTTATCAAAGTTCCTTACCTGTTCTTTGTGAATGGAGTAGCGCACTCGTCCACATGTAATGGCCATAGTGTATAATCTAAAAAAGCAAATTTATCTGTTTAATAATTCATGTAATTCGTGTCTTTCATAAAAACAAACGAAATAGCAAAAAATGATGTATAACTAGATATGAATTTTCATCGTACCTAGGTCAAATACTATTAGTTTTTGATCGTAACTCATGAATATAGTTTTGCGTTGAACAGATCAGTCGAAAATTCTAAAGGAAGGTATTCAATTAAATCGAACATAGTAATTGAAAAACACACATTAAACAAGCATTTTGAGCGCAAATCTAAGCATGAAATTTATTGTATAAAATAAATAGTACGAGAAAACTGACGCAAAAAGTTAAAACGAATTCGAATCAACATGAAAATTGATAAAATAAAAACCCCCTTAGCACCCCTCGTAATAGTTGGAGTGGCCGGAGGGGGTATAAACACAACTGAACATAACCCATTACAGCGAAACACGAGAGACAACAAGTTCGTTGCAAGAAAACGAAAATCCAAATCAACACTGGTGTAGGGTGAAGGTGAATAAAAATCTTAACCAAGTCTTAACACTGTCCCACAGCTTCAGAAGCCCCAGATAAATCTAATGTAAATATGGCCATACCGTTCATGTCAACACATCAAGGATGAAAAGGCATGCTTGGTATTTTCGCCTCAGCTCAGCCCCGTGGAAAGTTGTAACTGAATTGAAGTTGAAAGCGAATTCACCGGTCTCAATAAATTTCATCAGTTATAGAATAACAACGGTGAGATATTTTTCAATTTAATCTTAATTTTCACGTCTTAAGTACGTTGAGAAAAATGAAATGGAGGACAACGAAATGTAAATCCGCTTGATAAGGAGAAAAACACTTGACTCAAAAAATCGCTCCAAGGTATCAAGAATCAAATCGCTCGTTTAAAACCTGATAGCTTATACTGTATTGTAATTCTCACTTCACAAATTCAAAAATTATTCCTAAATAATTCACTTATTTCGCAAAAGATTCGTATTTGTATGTTGCATTATACGATGCAATATTCAATCATGCTTGCGATGATTCATCCAAATGATTCTCGCAGGAGTGGTGGAGTCAGTATTAAGTACAAGTACATTTTAGTATGCTGTACAGACACAATGTAGATTAGATAGACACTTCAATGATTGCATGGGCGCGTATAACTCATCATATTAAAGAAATCATTGCATCGAAATACCAGCAGTTATCTTGTTTAAAAGTGAAAAGTATTAAATATCTACTCAACACTTCAATTTTCTTTCGAAAACAATAGACCGAATTATTAATATCAATCGAACTATCGTAAGTAGCGTTATAAATTCACATTGTGTATCTTCTTGCCATTATATAATTTTACCTGTAACTTCATGTGTCAAAACCTACGCAGATTTTTTTCTAATATAGTAATTTTTAGCTAAAGAATCTAAACGACCAAAATGCCTGAAAATACGTCTGTGATGCCAGAACCAATGAACGATTCCGAGGATTCGCCGCAGTCACTGAATCCGGAATATTCAGCTGTCACGCTTTCCGCTGAAGAAGAAAAAGATCTAGTACGAATAACTATTTCAAAATTATAAAATATTAAAATTTAGGTAGGTAATTCAAATTTTTTCTGAAACTTGTTCTATAAATTTTCTCCTTCTTTTAGGAAGTATATGAGTGTTTAACTAATGTAGTCAATGAATTAAATCCACATACTCTGTTGGAACAAATTATGAAAATTAAAACGTTACCGATTGACAGTGTTCCTAAAATGCAAGATATTATAGATTTAATATTCGATAAGGTAAATATTCGGGAAATGAAATTTCATTCTGTCTGGTTAAATAATACTTTTCGAGATTTCAAGTATTTCAAATTGTGCAACAGGTTGCTGAAGAACCCGATTCTTGTAGATTATGCGCCGAGGCTTGCAAAGAGTTGAAACAGTTATATGCTTATGATGAAAATACCAAAGGAATATGGACCTTCGAAGAACTCTTAACTGATAAATGCCGACAGCAGTTGGAATATTTTGAAAACATCGAGTCAACTGACATTATAAATGAAGAGGCAATTTGTATTGTCATCAGTTCAGTGAGCATTTTTCATAATTATTTTGTTTGAAAATAAAAATAATAATCACGACAAATTAATTATGTATTGTTAAAAATTGTTGAAAATATTTTTAAAATAATGATCTCCTATATTCATTTCAATTATCTTGTGATTTTTGTAGCACCAAAAAGAAAAAATTCAAGAATTATATAAAGAAAAAGTAGACAAAAAAAAGTGTTGGATAACCAGCTGCAAGTATGTTGACGAAATAAAAAAAAAATCGCAAAAACATAAGAATTTACATAGAAATTGTTAAACTTGTAATTAGATTTGCCAGCGAATTATTCAAGTTGGATATGTTGTCTGCTAAAATAACGCTTCAGTTTTTCTCTAAGCTGCTGCATCCATTACGTGACCAATCGCTCCAGTGTCTGTGCGAATTGCTGCTTACGATTGGAAAAAAACTGGAATTTAGATTAGTAATAAGTTATCTCTATAAAATTATGTTTTTGTTTCAAGCTTCGGGATTCTTTTACGTGTATATGTTTTTATAGTTCAGTGATGCTGATAAAGAAGCATTCGAAGAGCTATTTCACAGCATGAGTCATATTTGGAAAGACGAAGAACTCAAATACAAAATATCACCAGAAATTAAATGTAAATTAATTGAGGTAATCACGTTGAAACATCACCATTGGGAAATTTCTGAATATAAGAAAAGTCACTCAAGTGTATCTCCAGGTTCTTAAATTGAAATATATTCGAGATTTTCGTTTTTCAGTATGCAATATCACGATGGTTTGTGTTTCAGGTATTTCAAAAAATTCTGTCGTGACAGTCACCAATACAAAAAAAGTTCCGAGTAAGTCTCAGCCAACGAAAAATAAAAAGGAATGTAAAAATTAGAAGAATGGTGTTACTGCGTTGAAGTATTTCATACGAGTTAAATTTTTTCTTTTTAGTCATACATGCGAAAATATCAAAGAATCAAAATGAAATTCCCATTATGTCGCTGAATGTGATGAAAACTGAAGTATTTTTTTGTAATGTCATTTAGCTACTTTTTTTTCTTCTATTGCACGATTAATCGGATTTTTTTACGTGATAGAATTTGAGCCCTACGCTCCTTAAAGAAATGAAAAAATTAACGGAAAATTTCACGAAATCGTGTCGAAATAATGACGATGTAAGTACGGTAAAGGGTGGGACTTAGAAGTAATAAAATGAATTAGAAAAACTCAAAATTATTATTTTTTGTTTATAGTTCATCGAAAATGAAAACGATACTTTATTGGAAATATTTTTATGGGAATTTGTGAACCAGAAAAAAACATTAGATAGCGTAATTATTTGGATAGATGTAAGTATGTTATGTCTGAAAGTATGAAGCTTTCATATTAAAGAAAATAGTTTAGGAAAGTAATTTTTACCAGGCTAACTAACCTCGTAATTGGCTTCTTATGAGTAAACCACAGAAAAACTTTCCCGGCTAAGTATGTGAATATTAAAACTTCTATTTCGTTTTTCTAGAAAAAAAAAAAAAGACATTTTGCTGCTCTATGCTAGCTAGCAGGTTTGTATGAAGTAAAATCCATAAATTTGAGAAATTTAAATTCTTTTGAAAATTAAATTGTTAAAATACCTTTGAAAATATATTATTGCTTCCTGAAGAAGCTGATTTAGAAAGAAAAGCTCATGGAGAAGTGTCCAACTTTTTCTTTGCATTATATATACCCCCTCCATGTGGCCGTGGTCAAGGGGCAGGGAGGTAATTGATCCACCATAATGCTCTTCTCAACTCCAAAAACGCTCTTGACCGAAAAAAATGTAACATCGAAAAATAATAGATTAAAGAAAAAACAAAACATTTTTCACGTAGATATCTATACTTTAATAACTTCATAAGTATAAAAAAAATGGTTGATTTAAACGATAAACATTCCCATATTTACGCCAGCGTGAAACTCTAAACATTCCTCAAAAAGCCAGCTTCACTCATGCAGCATGGCCGCTTATGCTTTTTTTCAACTTATAAATTGAAATTCTGAGAAAATTAAAGTACTCCCCCTCCCCCGCTACCTTTTAAATTGTTTTATTTTTATTCAAATTTATTAAAAAATATAATATATATATATATATATTTAAAAATATGTCATCATTATAAAAATTGGTAAACGTTTTAATTTTTAAAAAAATCAATAAAATTCAACTTTAATTTTTTTAGCAAAATTTTGAAAATAGTCGTGATAATATAGAATTGATTTGCAAATTAGCAACTGCGATTACTCGAATCATATACAATGAATGGAGCAGTGAGTTGAATTTATTATACCTAAGCCCTAGGTACTTCATCATCTATGGACTTGTATACAATATTTTTCTTTGAAATAGAAAGTGGAATTTATGGGGAAGAAAAGGATATGATAATTGACACAATTATTACAAGAATGAACAAATTGTTCGAACTTTACATTCATAAATTTGACCATGAAATTATATCTTTATTGACCATAATTAAGGTTGCCGAAGATTCAGGTTATCCAAAGGGTAAATTTTTCAACCACGTGAAGTCTATACATTTCTAGTGAATATTATGTAGATACTTTCCATTTTTTTCATCTAATATTTTCACTTACTTTAGATTTGGCCAAAAATATATCAGAAATCTTGCTTAAATTCAATTTACTATCGAATGATTCATTTCGCACTTTATACCATAGGAACTATATACTGGATAGTTGCTTTTTTCATACAAATTATACCATCGAAGAAGTACGTGCAACTTTAAAAAATATCGAAGGTAATTTTTCAGATAGCAAAGCATGTCGGTATCGGGAAAAATGTGCTATTTGAATATTATTACATTTTTATGTTTTGAAGGGGCTTCTACAATTGATGAGAAAGAATTCAATGAGCAATGGGTAGGTAATAATTTGGAAACGATAAATTCAAATTTATTTTAATATATTATTAGTGATAAACTGATAAAGCACCGATACATCTTTTAGGTAAGGTGTTCACTTTTCGATTCTACAGAGAAAGTCCTTCATCAATCCAATGTACTATTCGAAAGGCACCTAAAATATGATGATATGTTTTATTCGACTGCAGTACGTTTTGTTTTGTTTTTATTGCTTTTTTTTTATTAATATTTTTTTCTCGATTAAATATTGTATTTTTTTCTCTTAGAAATCGTTTGAAATTATTTTCAATTTTTTCGTTAAAAATATTGGTAAAACGATCTACAAAGGTACACGTTACCAAGGATTATCTTATTTGCCATTCAAACGTGTAGATCAATTAGAGTACGCAGCAAATTTGATATTCAATATGGTAATCTCGATTTCCTCTAGATTTTTTTGAATTTCAATGGGTAATACAAATTGATAACGTTTATCGTAGGTGTGCGAGAACCCATTATTTCTGGACGATTACTCATTGATTTGCGAAGCCATGAGAAACATATCAATAGGCGAAAAATCATTTCCGATGATTTTAAATAAAGAATTGAGTGTACGTTTATGGGAAATAATGCGAGGCGAGGACGCGTACGAAGGCGACGATGAGCATAAAAATATCACTTTTTGCAGGTGATCATTATTTCGGTATAAATTAATAGTATTAAATTTTTGGATTAATGTAGATTGATTTTTAGATTTCTAGTGAAACTTATTAGAAAACAATTAATAGAGGAAGAAAAGCTGGTACATTTTTTGAAATGGCTACTAGGAAAAAATCCGGATTTGTTTTGCGAAATTTACGAAAACATGGAACTGAGAAGTTACCTACCGGTGAATAATTTGTTCATTACTAGACCTGCGAATGTTTTTCTGACATTTTAATATAATACAAATACTTTGTTTATTACAGGATTGGGATTTAAAAGAAACTATCGATTATAAGTTGTCAAATGATGATGATTTAGATTCCTCTGTTCGAAAGAGATTGAAAAATATTTGTAAGTCTGTTTCGAAAAGATATCAGCGTTTCAGTTCTATTTTAAAAGCAACGAAATCTTTCAATCAAGCATGTTGGTTATCAGTCTATAATTTTGGTGTTAGTCAGGCGCAGTTTTTTTAATGTCTTTGAGGAAGAGTTACTCGAAAGAGCCACCAATCTCAAAATACAAGAAAGTCCATTGCTCGAAATGGTGGTTTTGTCTCAAAATTACTTAATATCGTTGCCAAAAATAAATCACAGAAGTGAATACTCTACATAATGAAATTTATTTAAGAAATTTTTAAAATAAAAATCAAAAAGTGTAAAATAAAGGTTCCCCGAAATTTCAACGATTCCAAAAATATCGAGATAAGTGTCGTTTTGGATTAATTCGAGATCTTCGATTTCGAATATGACTGTTGTTTTATGCTTCCCTCTCTATCCCCTACAAAACTATATTTTTTCGAAAAAAATTGCGTTGACCTTCATCACTAAATTGAGATACGAAGAATCCTTCAAATATTCTATTATTAAAATTTTGGTTCTCAACATCCAGTAAATTTCAAAGACCTACTAGAGATTCCTAAAGTCTTGGTGGATAACACTGCGCCTGTATTATTGAAAATAAATTTCATAATTTTTTCACTTTTCTGCTACCATTTAGTTACAGTCGAAGATAGATCCTTCAAATTGGACAATGAAATTGTAAAGCTAAAAGAAAATCAGTCGAAAATGATGGAAGAAATTTTGAAAACGAGAGAAGTAGCTGAAAAAAATGCCAAGAAATTGGATGAAATTTTCAACTTGCTCGCAGATTTGAAGAAAACTGATTCGCGAGATTAAACCTTAATACTTGACTTATGAGTGAATTTATCGTGTAGCATTATCATTATTTTATTATATTGAATTTTGAACAGTTTTTGTTTTAATTCTTTTTGATTGCATTCGTATAATATATTCGTAATACAGTTCTGTGAGTCGCATTATTAAAGGGTTCGTGTAGATGTCGCAGATTTGAACTGCTAATTTAAAAGTTAATCTGAAATCTGAACAGAATTTGATACAAAAAAATTTTCCTAGCGTTTGTCCATTCGTTGGCTGTTGTGCATTGGATGTGTGATATAAGTTAGTACATCGTTCGACATTGCCACGTAATGTTACTGTTTTTGGCAATCGTGAATAAGCATTTAATGTGGGGAGACCGCGCAGCCACCGAGATTATGTTGTTTTTTGTTACAAAGTACTTTTCACCGGTGTTGTTGTTTGTTCAATAAATTGATTAATTACAAATGCAGTGGTGTTCCACTGTTCTAATTGTGCATGAAGAAGCGTTACGTCGACACTCTGAGTGAAAGTGCATTTAGATCGATTCATCGTCGTCACAAGAATATGAAAAAAATTGTAATTTTTCGTAAATAACTTTTGAAATTGCCTTATCAAGGCTTCTTTTAAGGACTGAGTGATGAGCCATTTCATTCTCCAGCTTCTAACCTCAATCGCTTGTTTCTGGTCACTAAGCCATATTTGTACACAGAGGCGGATTTAGGATTTTGCCGCCACTCCCCCCGACCCCCCCCCCAAGAAAAAAATTACGGAAAATTTTCATGTAGCATATTTTGGTTAAAAAACGTTTATTTTGGTACATAACCCAAACTTTTGATTTTTTGTTGAAAAAACATGAAAGGAATTTTTTTACATTTTTAAGAAAAGTCTCTCACCGAATTTTGAACGAATTGTATGATTACTCGTAGGGCTTACACGTGGAGGAATAAAATATATATAATATACACGTGTATACCAAAAAATTGGACCTTTGCCACATAATTACAAATGGTCTGAAACGCAAACATTTGAAGATCCGACCTCCCCGACCTCCTTTCCAAATTAGCTAGGCTGTAATAGCTATCATTTTTACGTTAAAAACTCAGCTAAAAAAAAAAACATCATTTTCATTTTTACTATGATTTTTAACTATAATAATTTTATTTTACTTAATTCACTTTTACTCTTTTCAATTAACGTGCCATGTACTGCATCTAGGCTAGAGACACGGAAAGGAAAATTTAAATTAAAGAAAGAAGGTGAAATTCACTCAAGAATTTAAGCAGTTTGATGAGAGTGCTCTCATCATCCTGTTGGATATTTAAAGAGAGGAAGGAACGAGATATCTTGAGCGAATGTTTTCGTATAAATGATAGTTCAGAAGGATATATTGAACCAAAATTGGAGTGGAGCAAGAATCACAGAAAGGAGGAGGATTCTTAGTTGAGAATTTTAATCAATCTACATAATAAATTTTACATTCGAGAAACAGCAGGAAAAACAAAAATTTACCGCTTCCGAACTTTTGCCATCATTGGCAGCTGTCTTCTTTGTCCATGCCTAAATCCAGCGCTGTTTGTACCTGATAATATGCCCGATAACCGTGGAATTTCAAAGCATTAGAAGTGGGTGGCAAATTCGCAAGATCTGTTCCTTTTGAGAAATTTTTGGCGAAACATTCGAAACGAAGTTCTTTGACAGATGTAGTTTCTTTGACATTATTATAAACTGCTTTTACATAATCGTTAGTTGCCTAAAAAACTTCTTCTGAGCTTGATGTTGGATTATTGAACACATGTATTACTCAGTCCATCTCATGTTTTAAGAGTACTTTGAAGCTTCTCATCTTTCCCTTTCTGAAGAAACAAGAAGTTGTATCGCATCTAGTTAATGCGTGACTTAAGAGAATGCCTAATTTTATTTTCATCGACATTGTCGAACATACACATTTTGGAATCTAGAAAAGGCAACGTAAATGAGAATTTGTATTGCGTTCGCAACATTCCGAAAACTCCGAGAATAAAACATTTACAGAACCTTCGACTCTTTAGTGATGTCAGTAGTATCGATATTATCGTCGATAATATCGATAGTTTTACTTTTTTACGATAAACGATACTACCGATAGTCAATGGCAAACTATCGATATATCGTTATTTTCAAAATTATCAGTAAAGCATCAGCCCCATTGCGATGCTGATACTTGAATTTCTATATTTGTAACTCAAATTTCATCAAAAATTAACTATGTACCAAGTTACATCATAAAAAACAATATTGTATCATTAGTTTGAATTATTCACTTCATAAATTAAATAAATTTTCAATAAATTCAAATGTACTAAGCATGAAATATATGAGTATACAATGATGCTTAGTCGCTTTTCACTTGATAGCGTCATTTGCGTCCATAGTAAAATAAAAACAAAAATACCGATAATTATCGATAATTACCGATAGTTCCTCATCGATATTTTTTCATTATCGATAGTTTGAGAATATCGATAATTGACATCACTATGACTCTTCCTAGGCTGTTAGGAAATTCTAAACTAGGACAGTTGACCCTGTTTGCCTTTCCCTATAGTCGTTTTTCTTTTTTTTTTTCTTTTTTCACAAAAAATATACTTTGTAATTGAATTGTTACAAGTACAAACAGGTCAAGTCACATTTTCAAAATTTTTCTGAACACAAAAAAAATGTTTCACGGCGACATATCAATACTTGAAATTCGCATGATATTGTATACTTATGTATTTTCGGGTGCGGAGCACGATGGCGCAATCGGTTTTTCCCTAACTGTTCATGGAAGAGAGTTATCACGATTTTTAATATGGACTTGACCTGTTTTTGTGCGTTATTCCTCCTAAAACTGTTCCTAATGATCGATTTTGCAAAAAAAAAAAATTCAAAATCTGTTTCTAACGTACAAAATGCACAATATGAACCAGAAATGCAAAAAATTCGAATTTATTTTAAAAAAATTGAAAAAATGATAGAAATGTTTTTTGCACAGTAAACAGATGACAGAAACTCATGAAAACATGATAGACTTGACCTGTTTCTGTGCGCTAAAAATTGAAATTCGTTTTTATGCGTCATAGGGGCACGAATCGAGCCAATATTTTTACTGGTGATGCGCCTTCGTAATGTGACAATATTTCCACAAAAAAGTAATTTTGCCAAAAATGATGACTTAACCTGTTTGTACTCGTACCAATTCAATTTTATGCGTATTTTTTAGGTGAAAATTTTAAAAATTCTATTAAGAAAATCAACTCATCGAAAAAATCACTGAACTCGATTCGATTATAATTTCATACGTATACAAAAATGCATAAATTACACATTTACAATTACAGATTACATATAATATAAGGAGAAAAATGGTAACTGTACAATTAAAAAAATACTCTAGATTACACATCTTGCAATGAAACCAAACATAACGGTTCACATTAAATCGAACGAAAATAAAAAAAAAATAATAATAAAAAATAAACATAAAAAAAATAGGTACCACAGAAAATCATTATTATGGCAATACTGGAGACAATTCGCATCCACAAAACAATCAAATATAATTAGAATGGACGGCGGCAGTTTCAATGCCATGCCTAACGGGTTGCCTTCTCATGGGCCTCAGACTATCTGAATTCCACACGGTCGTCTGTCCGACCATTTCGTAGGTGCCATGAGCCGATATATCGGAATAATAGGCGCTACTGGGAGCCGACGAAATCGGATCGTTATCCATTTCGATCATATATCCGCTATTTTGATAGGCCGGCGACGGTATACGATCGAGCTCCGTGTACACAGCCTCGTTAATAGAAGTATACGCCTCTTCCACAGTATAGTGATTGGTAGCCGGCGTCGATTTCACCGATGTCGTTAGTAACTGTACGGGAGTCGTTTTACGCGTACGATTCAACAACCAAGACGGACGTACTTTCGGCGTACCGGAGGTGTATTGTTCGTCCACGTCTTTATTTTGTAAACTAATTCCGTTATTGGAAACGGTCACTTCGGGCCTGTCGTATCTTCTTCTACCCAAACAGAAAAGCGTTCCTGCAAAACGTCGTCGGTTAATCGCGAATAATATTTCACCACGTACGCGGTACTTAAACAAAGCATTAATAAATGAAAACTTTGTATTTGCTTCGAATACTTACTGTGAGATCCAGCTGGGCCGAACCGGCTGTAACAAAATAAACACAATCCGTCATTAATAATGCGAGAATATCGAAATTTTCATACCACATTTGCCTTCTCTTATTAAGTACCTATACGTGCGCATTATACGAGTGTGGTGCTTGGACGAAATACTCGGCCTTATGAGGCTATTAATTTGACAAGTACATAGTACCCCGCCGCTCTAAAAACCGCCTTCCATCGATAAATAACCTTTGAGGCTTTGATCATTTCAATATAGCGTAATGGCCGTACGCCTGGCGCGCAACAATGTAATTATGGTCACAGTTCGAGCGTACGTACTCGTATGTAACATTTATCTCGACGTCTGGGATGTTAGGTACGCATACCTTTACGAATATTAACTGGTATATTTTAAAAGTTTAAGTGGCTAATTCGAATTACCTAAATCACCCTATTTGTATGACGTATAGTATGGTTATTTATTATATTCGTGTATTACTAGATGTAACGATGTAATGAATATTTTGGCGATATTTAAAAAATGCTTTTTACGTTATTTTTATAGTTCTTCATTTTCAAATGCATTTTTTACTTGATTTATTATGTATTTTTTTTTTTTTTTTTTTACTTATTTATTAATTATGTTTTTGATTCACTGGTTCATATTATATAATTTTTTATTTATTTTTACGCATTCCTTTTTGATAATAATTTTTTAAATATATAAATATTCATTTTTTCCAGTATTACTCTAAAGTATTACTGCGTTCTCAAATTAATTTTTTTAAATTTACATTTTTTAATATTATCAATATTTATAATCAAATACTTCATTTCTTGAATTTCAAAATTTTTATCTAAAAAAATAATTATACAAAAAATAATCTAAAAATAGAGAATTGAAAAAAAATGAATAAATAACAGAAAAATTTGAAAATACTTGATTTCAATTCAAATCAAATATAAACAACATAAATAAAATTTGAATACTAAAAAAAAGAAATTTAAGAAGAAAAAAACTTGGCAATTTAATATTCAAATTCAACATGCAAAAGTCATAGTTACTGTACATGGGACGTAAAAAAAAAAAGTACAAATGAATGAGAAAAATATTTAACCTTAATTTCAATAAAATAAAATATCAATTTGAAGAATTAAAAATAATAGAGTAATCAGGCATACATTCAACTTTAAATTATAAAAAGCATTTCTTTTTTTTCAAATGAAATAAATATGATAAAAAATAAATCTATATTTACAAAAAAAAAAAGCATAAAACAGATAAATAAAAAAAAATTTTTAAAAACAAAAAGAAAACTTTGTGAAAAAAAAATAAAATGTTTTTACATATACATAAATATTTTGTTATCTCGAATTAAATCAACACATTTGATGAAATTAGTTCCCGTGTATTTTTAAATTCGATTTTTTATTATGATAAATAAATAAAAAATTGAGGAAATTGACAAAACAGACAAATTTTTTTTATTTCAACAAAAATAAAAAAATGTTGAAAAAAATTAATGGAAAAAAATAATAAGAAAAGTCTCTTTAAAGTAATTCCTTACATCTTATTGTTAGTAATTTTTCATTTTCAAAAAATAAATCTATATTTACAAAAAAAAAAAAAAAAAAAAACATAAAACAATAAATAAAAATTTTTTTAAAACAAAAGAAATTTGTGAAAAAAAAAATGTTTTTACATATAGATAAATATTTTGTTATCTCGAATTAAATCAACACCTTTGATGAAATTAGTTCCGTGTATTTTAAATTCGATTTTTTATTATGATAAATAAATAAAAAATCGAGGAAATTGACAAAACAGACAAATTTTTTAATTTTAACAAAAATAAAAAAATGTTGAAAAAATTAAAGGAAAAAAATAATAAGAAAAATCTCTTTAAAGTAATTCCTTACATCTTATTGTTAGTAATTTTTCATTTTCAATCGTAAGTTGATTTTTGAATTTTTTTTAATGTTCAAAACGTTAACTTGGGAAACAAGTTGACAAAATGAATTAAGAAATAAAAAATGAAAAATCACATATTTAATTTTTTTTACGAAATTTTGGGACTTTCAAATTTTTTCCCAGTTTCTGGCATTTTCGTTTAAAAATTTTTCCAATTCTTTTTTCTTTTATATTTTGTTCTTATTTATTTCATGATTAATTTTTATACTTTGGTTCAAAACAAATCTTCTATATATGCTCATCAAATTAATGTAGAGAGATCAAACTTCCTGTATGGGGTTAGTTGGCGAACGGAATATGAACTTTTGAATTTGAGTCAAAATGATTCAAAATGGCGGATTACCAATATTTGAGTAGAATTTAAGGAACTTCAAATCAGTGAAAAGGTAATTAATAAGAAATCATATGATTATTGAGGATAAGACTTATACTATATCCCCAATTCAACTCCATACATGATATTGGAAAGGTAAAGGAGGGGTTTACGATCTCAAAATTTTTTATTCCGGTGTCATATGATGAAAAGAGCCCAAATGCGTAATGGATTGCGATTTTTTCTTCTCAAGTGTATTTGGAGGGAAGTTAGAGTAAAATCGGCCTTTGGAGAAGAAACTGCAAGCAAGAAATTTCATGAATTTTCCACGTCTCGTCACCAAATCGACCTAGAAAGGTCAAATTTTGTATGTGGGGTTAGTTGATGACTAAAATATGACCTCTTCAATTTAGGTCAAAATGCATCCGAAATGGCGGATTATCAAAATTTGAGTAGAACTTGAGGAGCTACAAATTAATGAAAATATAATTGATATGAACTCATATGATTGTTGAGGATGAGAAGTATAATATATCTCCAGTTCACCTCCATACATGATGTTGGTGAGGAGGAGGAAGAGAAGGAGGAAAGGTTATTGACCTGAAAATGGGTAGGTGGTGCACGAAAGATGGAAAATTTTTTATTGCTGGGCCATATGGTAAAATGAACCCAAGTGGCTAACCAATTCTGATTTTTTCCTTCTCAAGTGTATTTGGAGGGAATTTAGAGGAAAATCGGCCTTTGGAGGGGAAATTACTACAGGAAATTTCACGAATCTTCCCTATCTCCTCATCAAATCGACCTAGAAAGGTCAATCTTTGTATGTATGGTCAGTTGGTGACCAGAATATGACCTCTTAAATTTGGGTCAAAATGCATTCAAAATAACGGATCATAAAAATTTGAGGATAATTTGAGGAACCTCAAGTAGCTATAATTTGAAAAATGTGTTCATATACTTATTGCATGGCTACAAACACCACATTTGTTTTAAATTCAACTTTTAAGTGGTTTTTGGAAGGATAGGTTAAGGGTTTTCAGACTTGCTATTGGGTGTTCCCAGATAAAAACTCAGCTCTAGTAATGCGGCATGGCTGCTTACATTTTTTTTCGATCAACTCGTAGTTAACTTTTGAATTTTCTTCCATGATATGACATTGCTGATATTTAAACCTTACTAGGCTTCGCTCGGATTGCCTCCTCAGTCCTAGGAGTTTTTAGCTTTTACTACAATTTATAACCCTTTTTTTTTCTTTGTATCAGAGGCGTACCGAGGACCTTCTTCAGAGGGGGGGGGGGAGAAAACCAAAAATTGCTAACTAATACCATGAAATTTTACCAACTGTTGACTTTTTTTTTTTGCTCCACGAAAATAAGATGTTAAATAAATACGATGTCACAGTCTTGTTAGTCTCAAAAAATTTAAAAATGGCTGTAATAATACTGCGCAAGTGGTCAAGTTTACCAACTTTACGCTAAAACTCCAAATTTACCGACTTTCCGAAAGCCAAGGGGGGAAGCTGCCCCCGCCTCCCCCCCTTCGGTACGTCCCTGCTCTTTATACTGCTATCCTTTACAGCTGCTATTCAAAACAATTTATGACTTTACCCTTGCACATATACATACAAGGCTTTTATTAAAATTTATCACTTTCCCTTGTATATACACCGATTTCATTTTGATTTTAATATATAGAGAGAAGAGAGATAGAGAATTCCTCATTTTTTTAGAATTTTTTTTATTTCATATTTTCAATCAAAATGGAAACTATGACGAAATAAATCGATGAAAAAGAAAAAATGAAGAAATCTGAAATTTTTTGTTGCTTAATATAGAGAATATTAAAAAAAAAAAAACTGATAATTCAGCAAATAAAAATAATAAGCAAAAAAATAAACAAAAATTGCACATAAAATTAGAATAAAAATATGAAAAAAATAAAATAAAATAAAATGAAAAATTACGAAAAAAATTAATAAAAATAAAAAAACAATAAAATTTATACTTCGTACTATATGTATTAAAATTTAAACTGATTTTATCATTTATTTTTTAATTATTTCGATTATTATTCGTTGCTCGAATTCTAGGAATCAGACTCAACACCGAATTCATAAAAAAAAAATTTCAAATTCCAACATCTCAAATCTTCGTCTCATATTCAATTAATTTTACGTCCATCGAGTAATAAATCTCTCCTCAAACACCAGCAATTCGCAAAATTCCACACCCAAGCCTTTAATATCGTATACACGTATTTAAATTACCATAAATCAACTCACCTTTTGCAATTTAACAATACAATCATAATCACAGCTCCTAACAAGGCAGACAGTACGGACACGATGGTGAGTGTAACCATCAAATTATGAGGAAACGCGAATCCGATATCTGAAACATGGTAAAAGTAAAATAAAAACATGCTCATTTAAGTACGAGATTTACGCGCGCGTACCATACTATACAAATACTATTACACGAAAAAAAAAAAAAGAAAGAGAAAAAAATCCAACAGGTACACGTATCCGTATACTTATACGGTAAGAGCAACGTAGAGAAAACATATCGTACATAAAACATCTCAATATCACTACAGCCGAATCCCATACAAGCGCGTTTATTACAATCGATATAATTTATTACACACGCATTATTAGTAACGAAAACTAAATTAACCGCGGGCACGAAAATGTCGATGCTTTTTTCTCGTCTTACAATTATTCCGAGGTACCCACAAATTCACGTTGCAGACGGCCAGTTTATCACTACGTAAGAGAGAACACGACGCAAGATAGATTAAAACTGATATTAAAATTAATAACCTGTCAAAAAGCGCGCGCCTTGTTCTCGTAATAACTAAATTAACTTTTCAAACAAGACGTTCTTTTTTCACTCTCGCGTTTCTTTCTCTTAGATTATTTTTTTTAATAATGTTTTTTTTTTCTGAATTTCTCCTACTACGAATTCTACACTCGGGCGACGATTGGCGGAAGAGGGCGTTCGAAACAACGTGTCCGTGTCGCCCAAAGCGAACACCACCATTTTCACGTATAAGTTTTCTTTTGGCGCGCTGTCACACCTCTGCGCTACACACCCTGCTACGTCTATTCTTTCCCTCATACTGGTTCGGGTACGCGTACGAATACGTTTAAATATTAATTAAAGTACTCGAGCACCGGTTGATTTTGACGTGAAATAAGTAATAACTTCATTATACAATAGGAAAATAGATGATCAAAAATCGTCGCTGGATTTCATTTAAATTAGTCTAATCCTAATGCTCGGTAGCCGCCGGATACGGATCTAAAATTCGGCGAACCTGTAGCCCAATTCCCTCGCCGTATGTTTCGCGATCGACCAGACTGTTAATTTATACTTCAGCCGCCTTTGACAGCCAGTTACCTCCTACCAGAAGGCGATTTTTTTCCCCGAAAGCGAATTTTATGTTAGGTCAGCGATCACCTTGATTCGCGAATGATACGCGTTCTTCCGGTGTAGGTATTTGGCATCGCGTCGGGCCTGTGACATGCGATCGAATCTCAACGCATGCGTTGGAAGCGCAACACCATAACTACGAATACCGTATTGTTCGAGGCATTTGCCAGCCAAATCAACCAGTTCGGACCAGTTGTTGAGGTCGTAAACAAACGCACGTCTGTATGAATATTTCAATTTATGCGCGAGTTAAGTAAACGTTGAACTTTCGTTCGATTATTGTACCGCTTTCCAAAACAAACTATCAGTCATGACTTCATGCAGACTGAAGCCCGTATGGTTGGAAACGATTATTTAATTTTAGAAAGGGAATTCATTAAAAATTTAATAAAAATCATGAACCGGTTTGAATGGGGTTTCAAAATAATTAACATTATCTTTTCAATATTTGTCTACAGAAATATTTTTGAAGGGGAAGGGGGGGGCAAGATTTATAATTTTATGAATCTATACCGATGTAGTAGTTGTGGGGGGAGGGCAAGATATATAATTTAATAAATCTACACCAATGTATTAGTTGAAGAAATGTTGAGTATAAATCGTGAAAATATTATCAATAAAACCTAGAGGTGGCGTATTGACCAAAGCTGTTAAAACGCCACCAAAAAATAAAAAATAAATAAATAAAAATAACAGAATTCAACACTCAACTGGTTTCAACCAGTTACCAAATTGAGCAAATTTTTCACAATGGCTTGAAAAGTTTAAATTCATGCTATGAAGACTTACCCACTCAATAAATTACAGGAGGGAAGAGAGAATCCACAAAATATGCCCTAAAAACCGGTTACAACAGGTTATGAAAATGTTTATTATTGTTATTGAGAATAATATCAGTAAAAAAAGTTGAGAAAAAAAATTCGACGTTTAGTGTGAATGAATAAAGTCATCTAAACCGGTTTGAAGCAGTTACTAAAATCTGTTATTTTCTCATGATGACCAAAAAATTTTTCATTTTTTTCCGCCTAGACTTATTTGCTCGATAATTTGGAAGGATGCAAATAAATTTCACGCATACATAATTATACATTCGGCCAACTACGTTATGCTGACTGATTTTTTGTAAATAATTCATTTATTTTAATTTTAATAGTAAATTTTATTAGTAATCAATTTGAAGAATTAAATTCAAGTTTAATTATACTTTTTGCACAATTTCTTTCTTATTCTTTTCTTATTTGAATATTTAATTTGAAAAGGAGGTTTTTTCATAGATTAATTTATTTACATAATCAACACTTATAATGATGAAGTGAGTATAACTAAACCGGTTTGAAATGATTACAAAAATTCATCAAACTTTTCACGTTGGCCAGAAAAATTTTAATTTGTGAGAACTGGCATACTTTTTCGATAAATTACAAGATATAGGAAATTTTAGAAATGCACATTCACAAA
The DNA here is from genome assembly GCA_009761765.1 of Phenacoccus solenopsis. NCBI lineage: Eukaryota > Metazoa > Arthropoda > Insecta > Hemiptera > Pseudococcidae > Phenacoccus > Phenacoccus solenopsis. The sequence continues at coordinate 32,845,334 of CM019756.1, read as the reverse complement.
TCGTTTAGGAATATGTTGAATATAGCTCATAAATGTAATATTAGCGAAAACACGAAAAACACGATTATACGGTGATAGTGCATTTGTCGAAACAGTTCTAATCCGTCATAAAATAAATAACACCCCTCACGACAGCCTAAAATTTGACTTGAAAAAAATAAATAAATTGGAGAAAAACAATTTCATAAAAATGCCTTGAAAACCGGTTCCAATACATTACAAAAATGTTGGTATATTTCATTAAAAATCGCATTAGTCAAAAAAATCAAAAAGAAAATGATTCAATTCACATAATGAAGAGATAGGTAAACATGTTTGAACCATCTGAAACCAGTTACGAAAATCGACGAATCCTTCATGATAGTCTGAAAATTTTCGATTCATACAAACATGGAAAAAAGAAAAAATATGTAAAAAAAAGGATTTTGGTTGTTAAAAAATTGAAAAAAAATTAACCGTTACAATGTAAAGTTGAACATGTTTGAACCGGTTTAAACCAGTCAAGTGAATCAACCAATTCTTCGTGATCGACAGAGAATTTTCAATTTTCAAAACTAAAATATTTATAATAATTACAAGGAGAGAAGGGATAAATTTTATACCAGACAAACTGGTTCCAACAGATTATAAAAATGAAAAAAATTTTAATTTGTGTAACATAGATAATATATTTTCGGGAAAAAAGAATTCTATAAATATATGTTTGAAAACTGGTTCCAAAATATTATATAAAAAATTTTGAATTGCTCGTAAGAATGATATTTGTCAAGATACAATTCAATAGTACAGTAACAATGGAACATCTTTGAACCATTCCAATTAGTCACAAAATACATCACATTTCTCACAATAGCCTAAAATTTTCAATTTATGTAAAATAAGTCGTAGAAGAGAGGAGAGAATTTCATAAATATGCCCTGAAAAACTGGTTCCAACAAGTTTCCAAAATTTGTATTAATAAAAAAATAAAAAAATAAAACAAATTCAAATAACGTACCATGACATATTAGTTGAAAAAATGTTTAGTATAGATTAAAACACAATTTAACCTTAATGAATATTTTTCAACCAGTTACTAAATCGAACATACGTATTTCTCGCAGCGGCCTAAAAATTACTTGGACGAAAAGAGAGAATTTCACAAACATGTACATCACGAAAAAATGATTTCAACCAGGTATAAAAATATTCAGCATTCAATCAAAAATCGTATTAGTAAAACAAATTGAGAAAAAAAAGCACAACTGTTAAAATCAATAAAAAAATTTATATGAACCAGTTTAAACCAGTCACAAAAACTGAACAATTCATCACGATATTCAGGTAGAATTTTTAATTTATGTAACGCAAGCCAATTTTCTCAATAATTGTCATAATCAACGAATGTTTACAGTTCAAAAACTTGAAAGGAAAGGGGGACGGTCATAAGTACATCCAGAAAATTAATTCCAAAAGTTTAAGGAAATATAAAATGTTATTAATAAAAACTAAATTGTTGAAAAAAAAAATCAAGAAAAAATGTAATTCAACGCTTACGGTAAACATGTTAGAACTATTTCGAACCAGTTACGAAGAACAACCAAATTTCTCACAATAGCATGAAAACATTCAATTTGCGTATCATATTCCTTTTTTTTTTTTTTTCAATGAATTACTGCATGAGAGAGAAGATGAAATTATGTATACATTCAGACAAACTGGTTCCAAGAAATTGAAAAAACTCGGAGTATTGTTATTAAAAATTACATTGAACAAAATATCATATTAACGGTGAAAATGTTTGAACCAGTTTGAAGTACTCATGAAAATCGATCAAAGTTCTCACTACATTATGAAAATTTTTATTAACTTTACACAATCGTAAAAATAGCCAAACGTCACAAAGTAAACCGGTTTGAACAATTTTATAATTCTGATATTTTTCAATAGTCGATAAATCACTAAATTGGAAAAACAGCGAGGAGAAATCATAGTAATGTAATATTATAAGCAAACTTTCAAACAAAAATATAATTTGAACTCAAGATATGTTGCAAAATAATGAAAACATCTTATCTTACGAAGCGAACCATTTTAAACCAGTTATGAAAATATAATTTTAAAATAATTTGACTATCTCAACAAAGAATACTGACTTTTTCATACTCTGTATAACTAAATCAAACTTATAGTTTCACATATTTTTTTTTTAGACTTATGAATCTTCATTTTTGAGATCATAATTTACTAAAATATCGAAAAAATGATGAATTAATCTCAAAGGAAACAGGTTCAAACCAGTTTTAACCAGTTGCCCAAATTTGTGAATAACTGAATTTTAATCTCGCATTGATGAATATTCGATGCTAAGATCGTAAATAAAATCGAACATAGAAAATAAGATGAATTTACTTGAAAGGAAACAGGTTCAAACCAGTTGCCATAATTTTAATGATGAGAGTAATTTTATTTTATTTTTTTTTTTTTAGTGAGAAAAAATTGATTCATTTGAGTGTAAGCTCATTATGAAGCAATGGTAACGTTTTTAAAAATATTTTTGTCCAAGTCCAATATTTTGCGAGTACGACCAAAGGAAAATAACGACATAAAACAAATTGAAAACAAATAAAATGCGCTTAAGCAAAAAATAAAGCAAAAACAAAATGAAATATGATCTAAAAATTAGCTCCAATGAACCAGTTTCGAAACTCGAAGATACAGAATTCATTTAAAATTAATAAAATCCGTTTATACTTGAAAATCGTTACATTCCACATCACAAAGATACACGAGAAAAATAATTCCGCATCGCAAGAATGCTTGTTTTCCTCGCTCACTCGCGTTTACAAATTCAAAACATAACCAATACCTCGGCTAAATCAACACAAGGTATACGCAGTATGCAGAATTTCCAAACAATACTGAACATCGCACCTGTACCTCGGTCTGCGAAATTCGCATGCTTATCGGAATTCCGAACACGTTAGCAGCAGCGATCTCGAGCTAAGAAAAAAAATTGATCCGCTCGCACAATTTATCGACTTCGAAACATAAGAGACTCTAGCAAGTCGATAATATCACGAATGAATAAATCAAGATCGGCGAACGGGGAGTCGAGGTAAAACGACAAGCGAAAAACCTCGCAGTCGCAACCGACTACATCGAAAATAACGACGCGCGAGCTTTCAACGCCCGTTCTTACACCGGTTTAACATATCGGCGCTACAATCGTTCCTTTTAATCTGGTCGTTTTAAATCTTATTCGGGAAATAGCGTAGATAAGAATACGCGTATGCCTTGTCTCCACGTCGCTTTCTTCGCCTCACCGCGAAACTGGTCGCGGATAAGCGGCGCGGTTTCGGATAAAATCTCGGCACTTGGCGAACGCGGCGACAAACAATCCAACTCGACTAAAGAAAGCTTTACATAGCGTACGGCCGAACAATAGGGCCATTATTTTCACACGCCGCCGTACCTTTGGGAATTTGCGCGCCAACCGGTGACAAAAGGTTGATATCGCCGATACAACTACATAAGTCGTATTCGTAAACCGCTATGACCACCCTTCCAACCGAACAATCTTAAAGACGAGTTTTTAATGAGTCCAATCGTACATCATTCTCGCCTCGTACTGCCGGCGTGTTCAAAAATTTTTTCACCACTGATAAAAAAATGTTAACAAGCTACCGCGAACGTTGCAAAAAATAGATATGTCGTCGTGATACACTCGCATACCAAAAATTCACCCTTTAATGGTCACAGCGCGGTCTTCGTTTAACCATCGAAGGCGACAAGTTATGGGTATTCGCAAACTTCACCGCATATGCCTTCAAAGTAGTATTGACGCGTTCGCAGGCGCTTCTTAAGTGAGTTTTTAGTAAAAACGATAACTATTACAGCTTACTAGAATTTGGAAGGAGTGGTGCGGGAAGGGTGGGGTTTCACAACTTCGTGTCTCAGACCATTGGTAATCATCTGACAAATGTCCAACTTTTTGGTATATATATTTATATACATAGCTTGTTACAATACCTTGTGAAACCCAAGTCTTATAATGTACTTGTTGCACCCACCAATACAAAAATCTACATTACTGCACCCAATAAAGGGTGAAAAAACATATTTGCGCAGTACCGCATACAAGCAACATTTTTTCAAACGCAAGTACATTCTAGAAAGAAATAATTAGATAAGCTAAATAAGTTTAGTGAAATTTATGTACTATATTGCACCCGACGTAAAATTGGCCAACAAACTATAGACAGTGTTGCCAAGCAACTAGTCTAGCACACTCTTACAGGTAAACGATATATAAATTTCGGATGAGTTAATGTACTTTCAAGACCATTTTGGGTGCAATAACGTACTAAACGATGTCTATATACATTTATACATTTTTGTTCTACGCTTAGGGCCGGCATGTATGAATGAAAATGGCTGAAAATTTGGTGAGATACTCTTCCTAAAAATGCAAAACACATACTTTTTTGTTTTTTCGGTGCACTTCAAAATAACAGATCACTCAAATTTTGAGGGGGACTGGAGGGGTGACAAATGGTACAAAAATTTTATTTATTATTTCATATGAAAGAGTGAGTCATGGACACCAACACAATTAAATTTCAACTTTCTAAGTGCATTTGGAAAGAAGTTGAAGCAAAAAACAACTTTTTGAGAAAATTTTGAGACATGAAATTCCTTGAATGTTCCATATCTCATCACCAAATCAATGTGGAAAAGTCAAACTTCGTATGTAAGGTTTGTTGGCGACCAGAATATGAGGTCTCGAATTTGGAACAAAATGGAATCAAAATGGCGGATTATCAAAATTTGAGTAGAGCTTGAGAAGCCTCAAATTAGTAAAAAAGTAATTAATATGAACTCGTATGATTATTGGGGATAAGAAGTACAATATATCCCCAATTTACTTCAATACATGATGTTGGTGGGGAAGAGGAGGGGTTATCAAACTTAAAATGTGGTGGGGTACACAAAAAATCGAAAATTTTCAATTGTGGTGTCATATGATAAAATGAGCTCAAGTGAGTAATCTATTCCAATTTTAGCTTTCCACGTGCATTAGGAAGGGATTTAAAGCGAAAACCTACTTTTAGAGGGGAAATTGCGGCAAGAAATTTACCGAATCTTCCATATCTCGTTACCAAATCGACCTAAAAAGGTCCAAATGCGTGTGTGTGGTTAGTTAATGATCAGAATATGATGTTTTCAATTCAGGTCAAAATGCATACAAAATGGCGTATTATTAAAATTTAAGTGGAGCTTAAGGAGCCTCAAATTAGTAAAAATGTAATTAATATGAACTCATATGATTATTCAAGATGAGAAGTATGCAATATTCTAAATTCAACTTCATAAATGATGTTGGCGGGGAAAAGGAGGGGTTATCGACCATCAAAATGTGGGAGACAAGAGATCGAAAATTTTTTATTGAAATGTCAAGAGATAAGATGAGTTTAAGTGACTGAATTATACTGATTTTAGCTTTCTATGTCAATTTAGGAGGGAGCTTGAGCAAAAAATGGCTTTTGTGAAAGGGAATTACTGTAAGAAATTCCACGTATTCTCCTCATCTACTCACCAAATCAAACTAGAGAGGTCAAACTCTGTATGTAGAGTTAGTTTATAACTAGAATACGAACTCTTGAGTTTGGGTCAGAATGGCAGTGTCACCGAAATGAAAAATTTGAAAAACAAAATTAATAAGTATATATTAGTATTTCAAGATAAAATAATGATAACAACTACAAAAAATGACCAACAAGTATGAGCGATAACGCATCAAGTGAAAATGGAACTATAAAACTGAACTGACTTTTAAAAATTTACCACCCACGAAAACGTCAACGAAAAATCCAGAAATAAAGGGGAATTTCCCCTCCAAAAGCTGTTTCATCTTATTCCTCTCCAAAATCACTTGAGAAACATAAATTTCAATACGTGGGTAATTTGTGCTCACTCTATCACATGAAGTCATAATCTAGTTGAATTTCGAGTTTACGTTATCGAATTTGGAGGAAAATGTAGTCCCTTCGATCGAAAAAAATTGACCTTGCTTCTAGAAAAAATTCATGTCAACATCATGGTCAAATGATTTTTCCATTAACATTTTTATTTTTCCTCCCATAGGTCGAAAGGTTCTCTCCCTGATGATGTCGGACGTTCACTCTTCGTTTGAACCATTGTACATCGAATGATCTAGATTTATCAAGATTTTTGAGATGACCCCACGCCAAGAAATGAAGACGTTTTAGCAGCCCTGATCAAAAACTCAGCTCTAGTAATGCTGCATGGCTGCCTACGTTTTTTTTTCACATACGAGCGACATATATGAAAATTTACAACGTAATTAAACGAACCGAACACGTCAAAATGCGAAATAAAAATTACATTTTAATCTGTTAAAGTGTAAAATCCGAGAGGAATAAAATCCAACAACGCGTTCAACATCGTCGTGATTCCCTCGACAGGCTGCTATTGCTGGTTTATTATTCTTTAATGATAGCTTTCACGGCGATGACAGGTGCAAATAAGATACCCTTGTCAAACAGCAGGGGTTGCCTATACAGTATCGAGTTTATTGGCGATTCGAGCATTTTAACACCACCGACTCGATGGCATTTTCGCTTCTCGAGTTTTCGCTTTCACCAACACCACTCAGTCGGCGGCCGATTGTTTTAATTGACTCATCGAGGTGTCTCTTTGATCGATCAAATCAACAGTCATTGGATTCGAGACAAGAGACGGTGATGAGTACATCAATCGCTTCGTAAAGTTGATCTCTGTACTACTTGTCTGACACGCTGTAGCAAACTACCTTCTATATGTTGCAACTTGCTGACACTTTTTCAATCTCGAAAACTAATTTTATCTAGATTCAAACACAATGAGATATTTTTAACGCAATTTTACCACCACAAAACCGGTTCATGTTTACGAACCGGGTGCACTACCGACTTCCATATGTCGTCTTATTTCGCCAATGCGTTGAAATATGGGTCTTCAAAAGTGTTCATAAAGTATCGAAGATGATTTTTAATCCTTTATAATTTACGCAACCGGTTTCACACAGCACTATTTGAAGTCGTGCGCTGATTAAATGCCAAAACAAGTCTATGGATTTTAGTGGTTCCGTTCATCCGCAAAAGCCAACCTTGTAAGTTATGAGGTATAAAATAAAATTGCTCTTACATATCATACAGCATTTGATTGAAAACAGTTGAAACCATACATAACGCAGTTCTTGTAGATTTCAAAATATTTCAAAACCTTTTCTATCAGTTTAAATTTTTAGATTTTCATCTAAAAATTAATTCATCTAAAAATTAATTTTTCAATTTTTTTCCATATGTTAGAAACATGAACAAAAGTCGCCTTGTAAAATGAATGTTTTTTGAAGAACAGAAAGAATTATATAACTGGTTACAACCAGTTCAAATGTTTCAAAATTCATTACAACTTTTTCAGTTCTTTTTCAACGGAAATCTTACAATTGAAATCGGCATCTACATATTTTTTCAACTATTCGAAATATAAATAAAAATTACGTTGAATATTTTTTGTAAAATTGAAAAAATTATTACTGCTAACAACTAGATCAATATGTTCCAAATTTTATTAAAACTGATAAAATTCTTCTTTTTTCAATTGTTTTTTTTTTATTTTTTATTTTTTTTATTGGAAATATGAAAAATATTATGCATTAAAAATTAATGTTTTTTTAATAAACTAAAAAACTAGAATTTTGTTGAAACCAGTAAGTTAATTTTATTTTTTTCGTAGAAATTTTATTTTTGATTCATTCTTTCAAATATTCGAAGAATTAGTTTGCAAAAATATATGTTTTTTGCAGCACTACAGAAATTATAAGTAGTAACAACTGGTTTGAATATTTAAAGTTCTATTGAAACCGGTTCAATTTTCTTTTAAACAATAATTTCACTATGGTTTATCCATTTTTTCAACCATTCCAAATACTAACGAAAATTACACGATGAAATTCAATATTTTTTGAAACAGCTGAAAAAATTATGACTAGTTGGAACCGGTTCAGATGTATCGAAGTTCGTTAAAATTGCTAACATTTTTTTTTTTCAACAAATCGTTAATTTTTCATTATATATATTTTTTTAATTTTCGAAATATGAAAAATCAGATGACGAGGTTTTTCTTTGCAAAACAGAAAAATCATAACTGGTTCAAACTCGTTGAAATAATTTAAATTTTGTTAAACTGGTTCAACTTCTACATCCGTACTTCAAATGAAAATATGTTTTTTGCAATGCCTAGAAAAAAATTAACACAAAACTGAAACAAGTAACTTGAAAGTATTCGGCAAACAAGCTCATATCGCTAACAATGCAATAATGTTCGAGCAAATATGATCTAAACAACTTTGTAATTTTTTTTAAATAAATAAAAAAAAAACAATATAATCAACAAGCAATTTGAGTGTTTTTCAAAATAGAGGAACTGGTTTAAACCGGTTTAAAATAATGAATATTGTTTTTAATAAATCAATTAAAATTTATTTTTCAAATGATAAAAGTGTCATTAATGAAAATGATGAATATGCACTCAGTAAGTTCTGTTTGAATAGATTTTTTCAATTTATCCATAGGATTTCGGTACAGTAAATTACACACTCAGAAAAAATAAATATGTATACCAAAAAGTTGGACATTTGCCAGATGATTACAAATAGTCTGAAACTTGAAGATTTGAAGATCCCCTTCCCCTCCCCTCACATTCCTTTCTTCTCTCAAATCAGGTTGGCTGTAATATAGCTGTCAATAATTCTGAAATATACTTAAATATTTTTTTAAATCAACTTCATATTTGATATTCCCTATTATAATGGCAAAACTCATAAATCTTCTTTGATTGAGTAAAAGTGTTCAATTATGGAGCAAAGTAAATAACCAACAACAATATTTGTATGTACGGGTATTTTCGACCTATCCCAACGACAGATCAAGCTATTGCTCTCTATTGTATGGGTCGGATTAAACGAATGAAAATATTTATGGTAACACATCCGCGAGGATCTGGTTGCGGTATCGATTAAATTCGAGATCTCTTATTTACCACACAAATCGGATCCCAATTCTAATAAATATCGACGACAATAATAGCACAACTGAATACAACGGAAAGATATCGTATAACCAGTTGCCAGACCCAGACCGAAATTAAATCCGACACGAACGCCGCAGACTAGGACACCTACAACAATCAGCATTACTCGGGTATAAACGGAACACGAAAAATTTCCTAATCGGTAATTAAAACACGAAAAAAAACCGTTTTAACTGCCGTGCGTGTGTCCGTAGAGCCAGCGAAACGTATGCGAGATTGTATGAATAATGGTATTTGGCGAAATACGTTTCGTGAGTTCGTATTATAATACGCTCGGGATAAAAAAAAGACGGACGACCGTCGCGATTAAGGAAGAGGAAAGCAGTAGGAAAAAAAACCTCTTTGAACATTTATTAACACCCACTTATCAACGTGAATCCTAATGAAGTATACGACAACAACGAAATATACGTTACGTACATTACTCGTTGTCGAAGGGTGCAACTAGATTTTTACGGTGGTCTGTAGCTGAAAGAATACAGAGGAGATGGCTATCTGCGATACCGGTAATAAATTCCATTCAGCCTACATCGTGTGATAAGTTTCGCTCGGTATCTGGTTGCGGTACGTCTCGCGGATCGGACGCGATAGTACGATCCGAATAAATGGTAATTCGATATTGAATTTCGAAAAGGCGTATTTTCGGCCACACTAACCTGAAGATTGCGGTTTAGATTCCGAGTAACGTTCCAATGCCCACGAACACAAGTCGCAAGTGGTAAGTCCGTCTGTGGAAATTTGATCCTCGAGGTACGGCGGTCTGGGCGGCGGAGGTAGGAAACCGGACCAAAATGTCGAATCGGCGCGGAATAAGGTGGACGGCGAAACTTCCGCCGTGTCTTCTTCAACTGCCTCTGGCCATATCCAGTTTTCATCGATATCCTCGGCCAATGAATCCGAAACGCTCATATCAAACGCCAAACGCTGCAACACAACGGCACCGATACGCGATTAATTTATAATTGCGAAAAAATTACCAACATTCACATCCACATCACCAACACACGTAAAACCACCCCGAACGTCAGGTGCTACGTACGCGACATCGTAACGCCATCCACTTCTATACTAACACCAAGTGCCAACCAGTCTTACATCTGAATCGAACCCAACTCGTCTTCGAACAACCGATCGACCGATAGGGTGTCTTTCTGCATGTGCATCCCTCATTGGGCGCCCCGCTCCGTCCCTATGTGCAGCTCTCAGCGGGAACCTACCTCAACTTACTACCTATTGTAGTCCATCAATTTACTATCTTGTTAAAACTACCTACAGAATTTTTAAAAACTAGTTCGCGTGCTGGTAATATCTTCATCAGCATCCGAAACGCGGCGACCATAATGCGTGAGGAGGGTACATTAAGGTCGAATTCGTTTTAATGAGCAGACGAGCTTCGAGGAGGTCCTATGGATATGTCTTGAAAATTTTTGAGCTTGAACAATAAATTAATATTTTTTCATTATTTCACATTTCTTTTTTTTTTTTACCAATAAATCCACGTACCTAAAATTTTTGAGCTCATACAATGAATTAATATTTTTTCATTATTAAATTTAATTTTTTTATATTTAATTTTATTAAATTTAATTTAGTTATTTTTTTCGATAAATATAATTTTTTTTTATATGATTTTTGTTATTTATTTTTTTTATTATTTTTAATTATAGAGTCTTTTATGTTAATAATTTATTTTTTAATTTATTAATATATAATTTTGTTTTAATTATAATTATATTAATTTTAAGACTTAATATATTTATAAATTATATTATTATTAAAATTATTATTTATATTAATTAATTCAATACGAATAATTAATGATATCGATAATCCTAATAATCCTGATCAAAATCCAAAAATTAAATAAAGTATTCTAATAGTTTTATTTCACATTTTTTTTTTTTACCAATGAATCTACGTACCTAAAATTTTTGAACTCATACAATGAATTAATATTTTTCACCATTCAAATTTTTTTTTTTACCAACAAATTAATAGTAAGTAAGTAAGTAAAAATTTTTGAACATAAAAAAAAAATTAATACTTTTTCATTATTTTACTTCCTTGTTTACTTGTTTAATTTACGTGCCCTGTACTGCTAGAATGGCCGAATTTAACATTTTATTTTTTATCAAAAAAATTAACGTACCATACGTACCATAGATGAACATTAATTCAACTCCACCAATTTTTTAACCTTTTTTTTTTTTTTTTTTTTTTTTAGCTAAGAATTTTTACAAAGTTACAATTTTTTGAAATATTAGTAATTTTTTCAAGTTCATACAAATTTAACAGTGATATTATGAAGCTATAGACTCTCTGAAAATTATTTAAACTATGCTTCATATTTTATTCAACAAATTTTTCCTCTATGAGAAAATTTTTTCTGAAAAAGGAAAATCTGACTTCAATTTTTTTTTTTTTTTTTTTTTTTAGTAATACCATGTGTACTGCCGCTTAGGCCAGAGGCACGATTTAGATTAATATTAGATGCTGGTGAAGAGATTTATCTGGCGGATATATTGTATGAGGGGGCAAAGAGTTATTGGGTTATTATTTCCCCTAACATTCCATCCCCATATCGAGATTTAAGAAACTACTTAAAAAAGGCGTTCAAAATTTCTTGGCAAAACCAGTGGACAAACACCCCCACTTCCAACAAACTTCGAGCCATACGATCAACAACCCTCTCACGGCCCCTTCGGACATCTCTCTCCAGAAGAGAAAGCGTCATAGTGACACGTCTCCGCTTAGGCCACACGGCTCTCACATACGTCCAGTTTTTAAAGAAATAACAGTTGATGGAACGCTGAATATCAGGTATAGATATCACCGGAAAATTTTCGAAGAGTTAAAATTCTTTATTGAAAAATAGAGAAATTTACTTTTTTGAGAGCTTTTTTTTTTTTTTTTTTTTGTGCCGTGTGCTTGAAAAGTCAAATTGAAGCGTCTTGGAATAAATTAAATCATCTTTCATTTTTCGTCGTATTAAAAAGATAAAGAACATTCAAAATTTAAATCAATCGCCGAGTCAATATCGTCATCGCTTATGTAAAGCCTTTATGCTAATCCTTAAACAGAAAAAATCACATAAATGCGATACAAAAAATATTGATCACTTATATGACTGTATTATCAATAATCAAAAAGTATTCGATTAAAATTTTATCACCATCACAAAATGGATACATTTCAGATTTCTTTTGCGGAAATGAGAATTACGGTGTTATCGTAGAAATCATCATGGCGAAATAAATTGATAACTTGAACGATAAAATCTAGTAGATTATCTTCATTTTCGTTCGTGTATGATTTTACCAATGAAAACTATTAGGAATCGTGTATTTACTCGCGTTCTTTATTTTTAAAATGGAAAATATTTTTTTTTTAATTGTTCCTTTATGCGATTTTTTGATGTTTTTGGGAAACACTACTTAACTGTAAGTAATAAAACAAGTTTTCAATTATATTTCATTTGTTCGTTAATTAATATTAATTGCGAGAAGAAAATTTTCAATGATATTATTTTAGGTTTAGGTTTTTTGAAATACAATAAAATCTAGAGAAATTTTATATCAAAAAAGAATTGTCATGGTCTAGTATTAATTTTGAAAAATTTAGGACATCTTTGATCTTCTCGAAAATTTCATCTTAATTCATTTGTGAAATCCTTTGTAAGGTATCTCATTTTTAACTAGAAATTCTCTCACGAGAATGCTCACAATACTATTAAACTCTAAGAAAATGCCTTGTTAACATGTACATCCTCTCTTTAGATATAAATTTGGAAATTATCGCATTATTCATACTTTATAGGATTTAAAATGAAGAAATTCATATTATATTATATAATAAATAATAATAATAATAATAATAATAATAATGATAAGCGAGCTTTTTACGACTAAACAGCAGAACTTTTTTGAACTTAGAATAGCCTAATTGATAAAATCAACTCATAATATTGGTTTTGCGAATTATTAATAGAAAAAAAATTTGAAACCACGATGGTAAATTCTATCATTTCTCTAACCAAAATTTTTAAAAATTGAAAACCTAATTTTTTTTTCAATGTTATTTTTAATTTTTTTTTCAAAATTTGTGATCACGTTCAAAAAATAACTTTTTGCTTACTACTTTTTTAATGAAAGGAGCAATTGAAAAATTAAATCGATATACAAAATTTCATATACATACATAAGTAATGTTATTATTCATTTAAAAAAAATTTATTCATTCAAATTATATTCACGACGTTAAAATTAATTTTTTTTCTTTAATCTTCAGTTAGCCACAAATAAAATTACTTCAAAAAACAAAATAAAAAACATTGATACATCTACATCGGAATTCGTTGAATTATTTCAAAACATAGACAGTGAAAAAATGTCTAAAATAATAATTTCGTTAGTCAACCATTCGGCATAAGATGCCATTCGAATCATAAGTTGAGGTTTTATTTCGTTCGCTAACCATTCAACGTGAGGTACCATGAGGAGGGATCCTTATGCTTTTTACTCCATATTACAAATGACCACACCACTACTTTATTACAACTCCAGCTAATTCAATAAAAGTGCACTCCATATTAGAACATGAGCTGGTTGAATGAAACTTGAGGACATCCTCTCACCTCCTGCTACATTTATAAAATTTTGCTCCATTTATCACGTGGGAACTAAAATACCTCCACTCATGCTCCGTCACGCCAACTCACAGTTCAATGAAACGTGAGGTCACAAAAACTCATGTTCCGTGCAAACTAAAAGACCTGGACTCATGCCCCATCAAACTAACTCACAGTTCAATGAAATGTGAGGTCACGCAAACTCACGTTTCTGTAACACTAAAAAACTGCGAACTAAAAGACCTTGACTCATGCCCCGTCACGCTAATTCATGGTTCAATTTTTCCGTGAGCTCACACAAACTCACATTCTCGCTATATATATAAAATTTTACCCCATAATATTAAAACATGAGCTGGTTCAATTTTTCCGTGAGCTCACACAAACTCACATTCCTACTACATATATAAAATTTTACTCCATAATATTGAAACGTGAGCTGGTTCAATGAAACGTGAGGTCACACAATCTCACGTTCCAAGTCCAAAATTTAAAAATTGCGAACATCATAGGGAGATCCTGGTGGATAATTCATTAACTACTCTTCGGGGTTGTAGAATGACGTTTGGTCGAGCGTTATAGATATGCGTACAACTTCTTCGGCCTATTTACTGGACGTTTCTTTAAAGCTTTTTGTTGAGCTTCATGGAGCTTTTCGTGAGTTGCCTGAGGCGTTACGAATGATCTCCTCGTTCAGCCCTATCACATGAAACCACTTGCAACTTTCATCGTTGCGTGTATCTCGACTTTACCCCGGACAAAGTTTTACCCTCCTCAATTATATAGTAGATATTTCACAACTAGGGAGGTAAAAGTGATTCTTGACGAGTGTGAGGACACAAGTCTAGAATCAATTTTTCTCCCGAGTAGTGAACGAAATTTTTCTTAAATGCGGGGGAAAAGCGCTCGTTTGAGACCCGAGCGAGTGAGCGGGAGGTAAAGTAGCGCTTTCCTCCCGCAAGTATGAAAAATAATCTTTACAAGGGTGCCTATTATGGTTACTAAATGAGAACAAATTACTAAGTAGAATGCGATTCGTTTATCTTTGTTCTAGCCTTTTATGCCAATCAATCGTAATAAAGCGGTTCCTTATTAATAGCTGATATAATATGAAAATGAAAAACACAATAATATTTCTTCACTCATTACTGCAGGTAACTTTGATGCTTTCTGAAGATAATGGGAAGAAGATTCAATTCTTAATAAAGAATTCAGAAGTAAAAAATGAAAAAGTTACGTTTAATAAAAGGACATTTGTTGATGAAGTTGGTATTTTAGATTTCCTGAAACACTCCCAGATCATTATAGATAGAACTCTTCTAATTAGATATATATTAGAGAAGTTCGCACCCGGCGAAAATTTTGCAATCACCGCTCCATCTAGATGGGGAAAGAGCACTTTCGTCGGAATGTTGCATTTTTTTTCAGACCAGAATTAGATGAAAATTTTCTCATAAAGGAACTAACTACAAGGAATACTTATAAATTTTTTAAACATGGCGAAGTTATGATTGAAGGAAAAAAAGAAAAAATTTGATAAACTTACCGTACTTTATACAAATGGGAATAAAGAAGAGAAAAAAATGATTACTAATGCCTTGGGACGACATCCAGTACTACAAATATGTTTCTTAGCGTTAGCAGGAATAACGATAATGAACGCTGAGGATAATTTCAGACATTAGACGAATTTCACAAATTACCAGAAGAAATATACATGAATTCTGCTTCGATAAATAAAAAGGAAAGAACCATTCTTAGATTTTACCTCGATATATTGAAACCAATCGCAAAAATCGAGTTGAAAGAAAAACTCTTCGTTCTATTCACTGGAATAATATACCTATTACATTCCCAAGATCTTCCGGAATCTCGGTAGAATATTATACTCTCATATCAAGATAAATCGTATCACATTTTGAAAAATTCAGCGATATAGCTGATGACATAATGAAGTTGGCTAACTATAGCGAAACTTTGAAAAGAAAAGTGAAAGAGGATTTCGACCATTATACTCATCCAGATTACCTAGAAGTCAACGTTATGAAATCCTCCTCTTCGCTGTCGAATATCCATGATGAAGAGCTAAGATTTCCTTGGTCACATTTAAATAAATTAACTGCATTTACTGTAATGATTACAGAAAGGAATCGGGAAGCTTGGATCAGTTTATTTAATCTATTGCAAGATAAATGTCTTGATTTCAGTCTCGAGGAAAATTGTTCAGAAAATCCAATTCGTATCGGCACACTACCGCAGAACGATACGGAAATATGGGATGAATCAAAGAATAAAAAATTTCGAGAACATTATTTAAGCTTTCTCGTCTACATTGGGTATTTGACCCTTACTACTAAACAAACACATGAAAAAATGATGAGTGAAATAAATAAGAAAAGACAGTTGGAAAAACCTGAAGAATTAAAAAACAAAGAAAATCTACTCGGAGAATCTAAGAGTAAAGAAAATTTCACATGCGTGAAAATACCAAATTCAGAAAATCGATACATATTTGAGTATTTCATAGGAATACCCGATGTCAGGAAAATCGTTAATTTATTTTCAAAACTCTTTTCGATCATACAAGACCTATTTCCAAGTTTGGCAAATGTTTTGCAAGATATATCAAGAAAAATCTACGTTATTGGATTCACAGTTCTGAAATGTACTTCCAAGCACAACTATATTTTCGTATTACAACAGAACTCAACGAACTTAACAATTATAAATCTATTATAGAGTATAAAAAGAACAAGAATCCTTTGATAGCTCTACACATAATGCTTCACAATGAAACATGCGGAGCTGTTATATTAGAGATAAAATGAATTCCAGTTGTGTAAATATGGTAAAATTTTCCATAAAACGTATCCCAATGTTACAAAAGGTAGATAAATTGTGCTTAATGCGTGTTAAAACAAAAAAAGTAAGAAAGGTTGAGACTAAAGAATATGCTCTTAGCTCTGAAAAAGACTTTTCAGAATTTGAAAATAATTGCGCCAAGATTGAACTAACATCCATAAAAACTACAGAACCAATGATACCAACAACGAAATCATAAAACAGTCTGAACATAGAGTAGAGCTGAAATATAAAACCTGTATATACATAAACGCATTAAAACTGAATAAAGGTAAGCTTCATAATTATATAATTCATGCTGACTCGTAATATTTCCTCTATATAATGTCAATTTTAAACTTTTAGGGTACTGAAGGACACAAGCTTGATTGTGACTTTTTGGGTTGTATTTAGTAGCCTCACGAATCAAATGAATCGATAATCATCAAATTGGAAGTACCCATGTAAATAAGCGAATATAGTCCTAATAATACATGGGATACTCGCTTCAAGACTTCAGGCTTTAGAAAAAGTAATGCGAAGATTTAGCTTTCGAGATTTAGGTGTATTTGGAAAATAGTATACGTGAAACTAGCTTCGTGAATGATTTAAAAAAATTCCAAGTATAGTGTAAGTAAATAAGGAAATTTACCATATGATATATAACTTAAAATTGAAGACCTGATTTCCAAAGTGACCTAACTGTAAAAAATTCATTTCGAGAAAATCGAAAAAACAGCTAGGTACCCACTTTGCACTTATATTCAAGTTAAGAATCAGCAAAATAGTAGCTCCTGGACCAAAATAATTTTGCGTGGTGGTTGAAGATGATGTTTCTATGGTTTAACACCAGATAGCATCGCTAACTCGAAAATCTTAATTTTACAATTAGGGCTCTTTGGAAATCAGGTCTTCAATTGTTTAAATAGTATAATTTATTTATGAAATTCCAGCAGTAACTCTTATTCATATAGTTTTAGTATAAGGCAAGATTTCAGCGTTTACTGCGTTATTACTTACTAAATTTTATAATAATCTCATCCATGATACTAGAGATAAAGAATAAAAACTGAATTTAATCAGGGTGTCTAACGAAATATGTTGATCAAAATGTCCAACTTTGCATGACCTTTTAGCATTACTTTTTCGACATTTTCAGTCCCTCCTCTCCCCTCCCCCCCCCAAAAAAAAAATTACAAAAAACTTCAAAAATATTTTTTTTTTCAAGAAAAAAATCACAAATAAATAACTCTTAAATTTAATTTTTTACAAACAACGAAGAACTAAGTATACCTGATTTTTTAACAAAAAATCATAAGCATCACGGTAACTCTCAACTTGGGTGAATGCAATTTTTTTTCACTTTTCGAAAAATGCATAATGTTTGAGTCAACCTTAGTCAAAATGCCTGACTTTGCAGTACCTGCATACAGTATTTCTAATGACTGGTCTATGTTCTGATTGGTCATGCGTGTAACAACCAATCAGCAAGTTGGAATGTGGTAAATTACCTCGACTAAGTCGTAAAATAAAAACATAAATCAGCTGATGATTTAAATCACAAACGACTTTCAGTCGTTCACTGAAAACTGAACGATATTATTTAGGAAGGTATAAATGAAACTACCTAATTTTATCACATTCTAGCCTTATGATTGGTCATTACACGCGTAACATATGACTAATCAGAACCCAGACTAGTTACTGTAACAACTCTATGACGACTATGACTGTTAGACATCCTGTTAATTCGGATTTTGCCATAATTGTTATATCGTTTCTTGATGCGGCTTAAGGTCTGGTACTAGCATTGGTACGCGTGGAAATACATAAAAGGGAAGCAATACCTACCATCTTACTATTCCGTTTTTAGTTTAATTTTTTCTTATTTCATCAACACACCAGGCTTTTTGATATATTTCAAGTAAGACTTGAACATTTATCCAAAATAGCATCGTATGATTTTCAGGCCACCTCACAACCTACATTCTGGCGAACTTGGATCATTTTTCAAAACCAACATTCAGTTCCCATTATCAGCGATCGGCAAGTACCTTTCGAACCTAGTACGTGTATCAATTAACCTCTAGCAGAACTATTTTCATCGCCTTTCCAAATCCATCGAGCATCTCACCGCGTGTCGGCCACTTTGAGGTTCGATATTAAAAAGCGAATGCATTAGCGGCAGCAGTCCTCGCATCGGTACTCGGTTAGTTGATATATTAATCACCGATTAGGTAGCGCGATGGCAATAGGTAATTCTTCATTTACTAAAAAGAAACGCCGACAGTCACGAAAGTCGCGGAAAACGGTACCACTTATCGATAATTTTTATTTACACATATATCAATACGCTGTCGCCTTATAACCCCGGAACCGGTAGCTTGAAATGTGGATCTATACACCTCGTTAGAATATCGTACTCGTATAAAAATGCCGTCCAATTTACCACACGAAGAGCCGAAAATTTTCTCCCCCGTCTTCGTACGTAGGTGGTATTTCCGCGTTTTTAAATTGAAAATACGCGTATATACCTCGTATCGCCTTTTCGCCGAGTGTAATTAATGCGCGATAATATATCACGCCGTTGGTACCCATCGCGTCATCCCATAGTCTCCATTACGAGCTGAATACTCAGCGTACCGCGAACGTGCGGCCATATTCTTCCATGTACCGGACATTTATCAAAACAACGTATAAGCAGAAATGATTTCCTTCGTATTCTCCAGCGTTGTCTGCATGTACACTACGTATAGCAATACTGCATGAAAATAGCGCCTATATTATGCGACGGAGATTTATGGTCGGACGTTATTTTTGTTTTCTCTCTCGTATAATTCAACCTATACCTATACACGTTTTGAGAAATAAATTGAAAAACTACCATTTTACTTTCCAAGTTAATTATGGGAGTCTCTGAATATACCTCTATACGTACAATCGAGTCGTACAGTTACGTGTACGTATACGCTGATCTGACGTGATGACTACGGATAAAGAGAGGTCGCTCGATATAGAGCAGATGGGTGATTTATCGATATACCTTATCGTATCGGCGAACCGCTAGATATATCTATATTCTACGCTTGTACAGCAGATCGCGTTTTACCTATAACGTACCGTAGATATTTGTATATATGCCATTCACTGCGAGGCTCGCACAGCCGACGGCTACGATGCGATGGCAGCAGGTGACGATGTATTCGATTCGTGTCTAATTTAGCGTACACGAGTTCTTATTTGTGTAAATGTTTGCTACGAATGTATACGCGGAATTCGAATCTACCTACAATAAGGTACGCGTCGATGTGGGTGAACGAAATTTCAATTCGATTAGATTCGGTAAGCGATCGCAGGCGTGTCAGCGCAGCGGTACGAATCGCTTAGGGTGGCGTAAATAAGACATCAAATCGTCTTCGTGCAAATTCAATAGGATAAATGAACGATTGAAATGTCGCTACTATAGATATAGAAGCAGTTGCATTCGAATAACCGCAATTCCACCAGCGGTTATAATGTCCCTAGGGAGTTTAGAAACGTCCAAAAGTCATTCTGGTGACGCAATGACAAACCAAAACCATAACCTATGAGCTAGCATACACAAACGAGTGCTTTTGATGAATCAGGTATGGTTAAGTTTTTACAAATGACATATAAATGAGAAAATGACAAAATAAATACCATAGTACCACGAGAAACCATATTAGTCACGAGTGAATATTAGATGAAGAAGTTCAATCATAAGGTTAGTCTCAACAAAACTTTATTCATATATGCGTCGTTTAAAAATGACTCGTAAATCATTTCAAGAATCCTACGTATCGCAGTTAGTAAGAGTAGCTTAAAAGTGAATTTCAGAGTCCTGTAGGTAACTGTTTAATCTTAAAGTGATTTTTAGAGGCTTATAGGTCAGCTCAATAATTGTTCAAGTGACAGTTATAACAAATTACTATAAAAATCATTTACAAACGACTTCCAAAATCCTACATAAAAGTTCAGCGAAAGGGGCTCCCAAGTGATACTCAAGAATCTACATATGAGGATACACTTATTTTAGTAAAAATGACTCAAAAGTAATATTTAGAGTCCTACAAACCCATTGGTAAAACTAGCTTATAAACGAATTTCCCTTTTTCCGAGCTTGATAAGATGACATTCTTAACCAATAAGAAAAATTATTTACAAGTGACTTCCAAAATCCTACATAAAAGTTCAGTAAAGGGGCTTCCAAGTGACAAAGATCTACATAAAAGTTTAATTTAGTGAATGTGACTCACAAGTAATATTTAGAGTCCTACATACCTATTGGTAAAACTAGCTTATAAGTGAATTTCCCTTTTTCCGAGCTCCATAGAAAGACATTCCTTACCAATAAGAAAAATTATTTACAAATGACTTCCAAAATCTTACATAAAAGTTCAGTAAAGGGGCTTCCAAGTGACAAAGATCTACATAAAAGCTTATTTAGTAAATGCGACTCGCAAGTAATTTTTGGAGTCCTACACACCAACTGATAGAAGTAGCTTATGAGTAAATTTCCAGGCTCCTAAGGTATGTTGAATATAATCCTACAATGACACTCGCAACAACTGATTAGAAAAATTACTTACAAGTGATTTCCAAAATCGTACACACAAGTTCAGTAAAAATGATTACCAAGTGATTATTGGAGTCCTATATGCCAACTCAGTAGAAATGACTCACAAGTGATTTTCAAAGGCCTATAGATAAGCTCAATAATTTTTCAAGAGACGCTCACCACAAATTATAACAAAAATTACTCATAAGTGATTGTCAGTATTTCATATAGAAGTTTAATAAAAGTGATTCACAAGTGATTTTCAAAGGACTATACATAAGCTTAACACTTTTTCAAGTGACGCTCATCACAAATTGTAACAAAAATTACTCACAAAGGACTGTCTGTTTCCTACATAAAAGTTCAGTAAAAGAAGGTTTGAAATGATTTTTAGAGTCCTACATGCAAGCTTAATTAAAATGACTCAATTTTCAGAGGTCAGCTAAGTAATCTTACAAGTGATGTTTATGACAAACAAAATTTATACCAGAATAACTTCTAGAATCCTACATTGAAGTTTAGTGAAAGTGTAAAAGCAGATCCAGCTTCCAAGTGATTTTTAGAGTCCTACATGCAAGCTCAGTAAAATGACAAAGTGATTTTTAGGATCTTGTAGGTAGGTTCCATAATGTTACAAATTATTTACAAGTGACTTCAAAATCCTACATGAAAATTTGGTAAAAGTGGTTCCTATGTGATTTTCAAAGTCCTATTTACAACTGACTTGTGAAATTGAATATATTATAATGTCTTCGGCTTACATTATAATATGAAATCGTTATCTAGTATGACTTTCGATGTCCCTAGAGATGCTTCTAAGCCCTTGAAATTAATGTCTAGTTGAATCATAAATATTGAAAAAAGTTTTTTCACACCTTCACAGTGAACCCCTCCTCCGTAACTTATCAGCGAAAAATCTGTCTGAAAGTCGACTTCAGAGGCTGAGTTAAAATGACTCTCTACCTCAACACTGATGCCGGAGTCGAAGTTAGAGATAATACCAAATTCAATTGAGACTGCAGACTTAGGAGTCAAAGAGGAATCGGAGTATAATTCAGAAAAATGCTCGACAATAGGGCCAGAAAAGAATCTGGAGTGAAGTTGGAGACTCTGGAGTCTTATTCAGAATTTTGAATAACTCTGAGTCTTTGTATCATTCAGACATAGTATACATATGAATTTCTCATCCTCAACTGCAGAAAGCCTGAAATACCAAAGTTGAGGCATTTTCTTTTATAAAGTTTGCATTGTTCTGCTGTTTATTTCTATTTCTAAACTTTTTGAAAATTTAATTCCACATTTGGCCTCAAAATATGATTCCGAAGTTGAATTGATGAAAAAAAAAAGGTGAAAAATTCACTCCATCAGAGTCCAGTTTGGAAACTTGATCCGGAGTCAAAGACTGGAGCCAGAGACAAACTTGTGGAATTCTTGTTGACTCGCGGTCCTTAAAAATTAGTATTTTCTCGTGACAAGTAACAAGAATCACGAGTAATTTGTTATAAGTAGCGTTACAGTTACAATCTCTGTTTAAGAAAGATTTTAAAACCTTCAAACTATAAGTAGCTTTATGGTTCCATATGACATATGTTTCTTTCAAGAGATGTTAGTACTACAAAAAGTATGATAGCCTAAGAGACTAAATGTTTCTCACAAATGACCCAAGTCAGTAAAATGCGCTCGTATTAATACTCCAATCATGATATAGCGTTCGAGTAAAAAGAACAAAAGTAAATAGAAGAGAAGATGACAAGATCAACTTATATTTATTACGAGAGTTATTTAACAACTGAACAGCGTCTATTATCACACTAGTATTTATGGGTCCGTTCCATGCCCCCACTCCGCTGACATATATAAACAACTCACGTTAGTGGGGGTTAGTGCTTTTTACACGTGGCTATTTGCACTCGTTTCGCTATAGGAAATTACCATGTAATTTACGCAGGCGCCTTTTACACGAGGGTTTTTTGTTTACACGAGAGTAAACAGAAACTTTCCAAGTGCCTACTGAAGCTCAATATGAACTTACATTTGATTAAAATGGATTAATGATGATTTTAATCAATTAAAAATACTCAAATACAATTGTTTAAATTTTGAAATATTAAAAATTTTCTAAATGATAAAAAGATCACTTTTGCATTATTTTCATGAGTGCTAAATAGTTTTGCAAGTTTCTCACCAATGTCATGATACTATAGCAGAAATGAAAACTTCAACCACAAATGTCACGTTTAACGATACTTCGGTTACGATTATCTGTTGAAATGTTGGTTCTTCAAAACAAAATAGAGGATAAGGGATGAGGCAAAATAAAAGAATGCGTTGAGATTTTTAAAACTACAGGATTTTTGGCGGTATATAAATATGTGTTTAATTTGAACATTAAATTTTATTTTCGCCGACAACCATGGGATAACATGAAACCTCGTATTTCTGGTTAACGTTGACATTTCAATAAAGTATTAATCGAGCCGCCTCGGCGTACCTGGAAATTATACAGAATTTCGGAAATCTTCCAAGAACCACGACCCCAGTCCGAACTTCAAATGCTACCATACCTGGGCCCGGTAATTTATCGCATTCGCTCATGTCATTGGGCCCGAAAACAAAAACAAAAAGGTCGATGCGAACGGAGAAGGAATCTGCACAAGGTGGTAATTCGATACACGCTACATGCAGTTGGGATTGTGAACCGTGCGCCGACATTAATCACAGCGCCGAGCTGCGAGAGTAATATAAGCGTACAAACGAAATCATTTCATTAATTACAAACCAGTTAGAAGGAACTCGTGTGTTACATATCGATAATCGAATTGCTTACATGATTAACGGGTTTCGGCGCGATTCGTGATTCTCTCTATTCCACGATATAGCCGAAAATAAATCATCGAAATGGAGCGATTTAAAAAGAACGACAGTGGAAGCTGACCGCCGCATTATCATTAAATGTAATCAACCGAGGCAACCAACGCTTCGCCGCTCGCATCATTCGTAATTACGCGTTAGATCGCGGCGCAGTTAATAACTTTATTTTCTTCGATCCTCCCTCTCTGCGTGGCTCGATCATCGAAAAGGTACACTCGTTAAACACGACATTGTGTGTTATTACAGCAGCCGAGCTATTACTACTGCTAACACCTGCCATAATCGCAAACACCGCCTTCCCTAGTCATATTGTTTTTATACCCGCCAACCCGCCATCGCCTCATCCATCTTAACGCGAGTGATTAAAGGCAGCCGCGTCCACATAGCGATGACGTGTAAATTGGATTTACAACGTACCAAGGCCGCGAGCCGGAATCACAATGTACCTGTTCATAATAACCAAAGGGTGACAATAATGTATTCGGGAATTCTCACCGGAACCTTACAATCGAGGGACCTTTTAGCATACGTGTACCTTTTCTTCATGTGAAATTCATACCTTTGAATGGAAATACATGGGTACGTTTAGGTGGTGGTCAACTAGTTTCTATACTGGCATCGCTAAAACTCGTATAAAAGGATGATTATATTTAACATGTTTCGTCCGATTGTGTACAACTGTACAAGAATGTCGTACGGCAGTAAAACCCAATGTATTGTGGTGGCGGCATTCGTACAGGATTATACATATTTTCGGGGCTACACTTGACTGCATACGTCTTCGATAATTCTGCTCATTGTATTATTCACGAATCCACAAATCTTTTTCATCATTTAGTCCTCCAGCGGTATCGTCTTTCAGATCGTATCTTCGCCATTGGATTATCGTCGTAGTTGTCCAATGTCGATAAATGAAATTAATCGATTAATTTTGGATGAATTCAGGTCAAAAGTATCACGTTAAGACAGATATATAAATGCAGCACATGGTACATGTATCCTCATTACAGAGGTTTTTCATTCTTCAAACGAATTCCAAATGAAACCAGTTTTAGTCAGTTACCAATATGTAGTAGTGTCATGTATGTCCTGGCGCACTCTAACACACTGCTAAAAAAACAGAAGATTTCCCACTTTTTCACGGTAATACAACTGATGATTTCCTCTGACACATCGATAGAACAGTCGAAGAAAATCCTGGCACACTCCTAATTTTTTCAAATTTTAAGTCATATTTTACCATTTTTCTTAAAACCTAAATTTCCAACACACCCTCAGATTTCTTGATGCTGTCTTGATTTTTTCAATTTTTACACCATTTTTAAAAACTGTTCATTTTTCATTGTCAAATTTTATTTTCCATTTTTAGTCAAAATCTTCAAGATAAATCTCCCCTTGTTTCCATAATGTAACGGTAAAAAGCCGAAGAAATTCCTGGCGCACTCTAGCTCAACTCTATATTTCTTAACTTTCTAGGTAATATTTTACTACTTTTTAAAATACTTCAATTTCCAACACACACTCACATTTCATTACTTTTATAAATCCTAAAAATTCCATTGCAAAGTAAAAATTTATTTGTTTTCAGAAGAAAAATAGATCATTTTCTCATAATTTTTTGTGAAATCAATTTTTATAAATTTTCTATATTTTCTTCAAAATTTTTGAACTTTTGTATCCAAGTTGTATCATTTTCATATACTTTTAATGGAAATTCATAGGTCAAGAATTTTCCAAATTTATAGTATCCAAGTTGTATCCCTTTCATATAATTTGTATCCAAATTGTATCAATTTCATATACTTCTAATTAAAATTCTGAGAGGTTGAAACTTTTTGAACTTTAATATCCAAGATGTATCCAAATTGTACCAATTTCATATACTTTAAATAGAAATTCAGAGAGGTCAAAAATTTTAAACTTTTGTATCCAAATTGTACCAATTTCCTGTCAATTCACATGAAAATTCATTTATCATCGATTCAAAATTTTCGAACTTTTGTATCAAAGTTGTAATAATTTCATATACTTTTTCTGGCGCAGTACCATCAATAACTTCTCATACATGAGCATTTGAACTTTAACACGTAAACTTCTGTTTGCACATCAACAAATACGTAAAACACTGATAAATTCGAATATTTTCATTGAAAACTGCTCATACATGAGCACTTGAACTTTGACCACAGTAGACTTCTGTTTCCTCATAATTATGCAAGATCTATATAAGAAATTAATATTTATTTATTTATTTACTATTCAGCAACTGTCTTTTTCACTAAGATTTTTCAGGTGTTGAATAAAATTATTTCTTTCTACATTAACTTTATAATGTCCCAAGGTAATGTATCAGTTTGTCCATCATATAAACATCTTTTATCATCAAATGAACTTAATCCTCTTTTATTCTGCTCGATGGTATAAATCTTATGCTTTGTACTTCTTATCATCTTTTGTTTAACAGTTTTAGTAATTTTATTTTCCAAACATCTACTATGTAATTGAGGAGAGTAAAACTTTGTCCGAGGTAAGGTCGAGATACACGCAACGATGAAAGTTGCGAGTGGTTTCATGTGATTGGGCTGAACGAGGAGATCATTCGTAACGCCTCAGGCAACTCACGAAAAACTCCATGAAGCTCGGAAAAAAGCTTTAAAGAAACGTCCAGTAAATGGGTCGAAGAAGTTGTACAGTGTACACATATCTATGACGCTCAACCAAACGTCATTCTACAAACCCAAAGACTAGTTAATAAATTATCCACCAGGATCTCCCTATGATGTTCGCAATTTTTAAATTTTGGACTTGGAACGTGAGATTGTGTGACCTCATGTTTCATTGAACCAGCTCACGTTTCAATATTATGGAGTAAAATTTTATATAGGTAGCAGGAATGTGAGTTTGTGTGAGCTCACGGAAAAATTGAAGCAGCTCATGTTTTAATATTATGGAGTAAAATTTTATACATGTAGCAGGAATGTGAGTTTTGTGAGCTCACGGAAAAATTAAACCGTGAAGCGTAATCGGGCATGTGTCAAGGTCTTTTAGTTCGCAGTTTTTTAGTGTTGCAGAAACGTGACTTTGCGTGACCTCACATTTCATTGAACTGTGAGTTAGTTTGATGGGGCATGAGTCCAGGTCTTTTAGTTTGCACGGAACATGAGTTTTTGTGACCTCACGTTTCATTGAACTGTGAGTTGGCGTGACGGAGCATGAGTGGAGGTATTTTAGTTCCCACGTGATAAATGGAGCAAAATTTTATAAATGTAGCAGGAGGTGAGAGGATGTCCTCAAGTTTCATTCAACCAGCTCATGTTCTAATATGGAGTGCACTTTTATTGAACCAGCTGGAGTTGTAATAAAGTAGTGGTGTGGTCATTTGTAATATGGAGTAAAAAGCATAAGGATCCCTCCTCATGGTACCTCACGTTGAATGGTTAGCGAACGAAATAAAACCTCAACTTATGCATTCGAATGGCATCTTATGCCGAATGGTTGACTAACGAAATTATTATTTTAGACATTTTTTCACTGTCTATGTTTTGAAATAATTCAACGAATTCCGATGTAGATGTATCAATGTTTTTTATTTTGTTTTTTGAAATAATTTTTATTTGTGGCTAACTAAGATTAAAGAAAAAAAAATTAATTTTAACGTCGTGAATATAATTTGAATGAATAAAATTTTATTAAATGAATAATAACATTACTTATGTATGTATATGAAATTTTGTATATCGATTTAATTTTTCACTTGCTCCTTTCATTAAAAAAGTAGTAAGCAAAAAGTTATTTTTTGAACGTGATCACAAATTTTGAAAAAAAAAAAATTAAATAACATTCACAAAAATTTAGTTTTCAATTTTTAAAAATTTTGGTTAAAGAAACGATAGAATCTACCATTGTGATTTCAAAATTTTTTTTCCTTTAATAATTCGCAAAACAAAGCAAAGAAGAACCATGACCCAGATATTATCGATAAAATTCTGATTTTCCTACGAAGAACTCTCTTGTTCCCCGAAATCTAAATTCTCTAGTTTGGCGAAATAGCCCTGGCAGCTAAAAACGCCTTAAACACACAAAAAAAAAAAGTGTATAAAGAAGCACATGCTTAAACACCCCGTCCGCAGGATGGGTATAGATTACTAGTATTTTATAATCATTATGAGTAATCTGATTTTTAATTATATTCTTTTTCACTCCTTTAGCTTTCTTCATTCCATTAAAAACTCAGCTCGAACGATGCGACAGCCGTTCAGGTTTTTCATTCCATCAGCTACATTTTTAAACTATGTTATGATTAACCTCCCAATTCCCATAGAATCTACACCACCGTAATAAAAGCAGTTAAACAAGGATTCGCAATTTATAAAAAACAAGCATCGGAGCTAATTCACAATTCGTCGAGTTCGTTCGACGATTTTATAATACACGGCAGATAAAACCAACTCTACGTTAGTTTTTTGTAACCACCAAAATTCATTAATTTTCAAATTACAACACCAGATTCCTCACTCTCAACACCCCTATCTAAGCTCATTCATATTTGTATTGCGGTAGCCGCCGATCTAAACATGCAATACAATCCGGACACGTATCGATTGGTAATTAGAAAGCTTCATCTTCAAGCCTTCTCATTAATCATAATTACGGCGCGAAAAAAAAACACATTACGAATTAATGATAGGTTAAATTAAGTTATACACTGACGTGCGCGCGGTCTTTTCGGTAATTACTCGACGTTGTCTATCTCGTCCATTAGAACGGTTCGCCTTTTGCATATAAAACAAGTTGGCCGACTCAGACGCGCACATGTGATGTATTAGAGATCGTTAACAATAAAACAATGGTGGCCGATGTTGAAAAATTATCGTTATTTGAGCGAACTCGGCCGGCTAGATTTATATGGCCGCTAGCTCCGCGTCTCCTTTCGTTTTACGACGTGAAAAAACGATGATTAAATTAAACGCCCGGTTGTGAGCCCGGAACGTGCGCTTAAGTGGTACGAACGAACCGGTATTCACGGATGGCCTGTGGATACTGCGAGATGGTCTTCACGTACCCGAGTATAGCTCCAAAAAAATACCGAACTAGGTGCATTTTCGACTCATCTTCGAGAGTGCTGTTGGTGGGCACTTTTGGCACTACATTTTGATCCGATTAACCGGTTGTAACGAGCTGTTAGAAATATTAATATTAAGACCCGATCGTGAAACGCGTACTCGTGTGTAGTTATAATTAAATATTCACCTCTTCACCTTCTCCCCACTCTATCGAGAACTGATTAACAAGACATGGCTGGGAATTCAGTAATGACGGTTTCATTAAAATTCCCTATACTAATTAGCTGTCCGATGTCCGCCAGTAAATGGAAAAAGGGCGGAATAAGGTTGTAAAATACCTAGATCACGATTCGTATAAAAATAAAACCCACAACGTGACGACACATTTCGAATACGATGCGACATAGCGTGTCAGCTTAGCGTGAAAATTTTACATCCATAAAGCCCGTTAAAACGTCACCACTCGGTAATTGTGAATCGATAAAAAAATCCTACCGAATCGGTTTCCGCTCCCAATAGCGACCGTTTTCCAAAAGAACTCAGGTATAACATCTGTACGAACGTGTGTACTAGCGCCGAATTATTAAGGTTTTTGTAAACCGGAGCGGACACTATGCTAGCAGTCTGTTCGCATTTCCTTTTCTTTTGCTTTCGGTACGAATGTAATTTTTCAATCTTACCGCGCGAACAATGACAAGACAGGATTTGTGGTGGCTGTTTCGTCCACCTATGTGGTACTGTCCGGCTACGCACGTATCGTCGTCCGTCGTGTCACCGAGTAACCCGAAACCTTCACTCGACAAGACAGCCTGACATGCTGACACCGCTCATTAAAAAGTCTATAATGTTAATACCTCGGACGTCGCTTTTAATCTGACAAATGCGAAGCGTAATAGTAAACGGCTGCGTGTCCATTTGCGCGATGGCGTTTCTTGCATAATTCTGTGTCGTGTCCGCGCCATAAGAGAATATGGAAATGGAGCGAGCCAATTATTACGAAAATGGGCGAATTTAATTCATTCATATGCGTCACGACATTTGCGTGCGATAGAGGGAGGGTGAGAATTAGAGTATGGACGTATTTTTAGAAAACCGCAGAAGAATGTTACATCTTACACGAACGTTTCCTAAAGTTGAATGAAAATGCTGCCTATTGTCGAAATGGAAGGAAGTACTGCACTAAGAGTTGTAACTGGAAATTGAGGGTTTCGTATGGAAATGTGCAAATGTGAATCCTGAATTCAAAATATTTTAAAATAAAATATAATTTATCATGACCTTGCACTAAATGATTTCAAAGTAGGTGTGAAAATTTTCAATTTTAATTTTTTTATTTTCATTCACTGTTGAATTCATGACATACGCATTTTATTTTATTTGAAGTCACAATGAATACTCTGATTTCTTTTTTTTTTGGATTCAAAAAAGTTCTCTCTTTTTCAAATTTTTTTTGTTAATTTTTTTTTCTTCTAATTCTAAATGGACAAGCATTCATCCCACAAAATTTCAATATTTTCAAATAGTTTCATTTTTTCAATTTTTAGAGGTGGCGTAATAACCAAAGCAGTTAAAAACGCCACCAAAAAAAAAATGAAAATTTTTTTTAATCTTTTTTAGAATTTTTTTAAAAATATTTTACATTGTAATTTTTTTTTTGGTGACTTAAACATAATTAATATTATATTTATTTTTTTAAATTATGAATTTTAGATGAAATCAAAAAAAAAATTATTTATAGGAAATTAATTTTGAATTTCAGTTAAAAAAAAATTATAATGCAGTATATTTCGTTAACAAACATCAATTATTTTCCTTAATTTAATGAACTTGGATTTTTCAACTTTTTAACTTTTAATACAATACAAATGATTAATTTAACATTTCCATTTTTACAATTTTCAAAGCTGACTGATTCTTCAGAAAATTTTCTCTTGACTAAAATGAATTCATAGCATATTCATCATTTTGTATTTATTTGTTATTTATTCATTTACTTATTTATTCATTCATTCCTTTACTCATTTACTCATTCATCATTTACATCATTACAAAAAAATTCATTGTTTTCATCACCAGTTGGACACCCTAAAACAGGTCGAAATTTTATAAGAGGGTATTAATCATAAATTTTAGCCTCCTAAGGGAATTTTGAGAGGAGCTAAAGAAATAACGATTTTTCAAAGAAATTTTGAGCAATGGAATTTCTCGAATTTTCTATACCGTCCCACCAGATGCATCTGAAAGGTTAAAACTTCGTATACAGTATAAATTTACCTCTTGAACTCAAGCATGTACAGAGAAAATCCGAGCCCAGGAGGAAAAGTCATAAGAGAAAAAAAAGAAAAAAAAAAGGGTTGTGGATGAAGTAAAGACAGATTTTTAGGCGTCAAGTGAGGGCCCTCAAAAAAAACTCGGTCCCGGAAAGAAACCCCCCTTCCTCCGCTCAGGCCTGCTTGAACTTGCATCAAAGCGCGGGTCCAAAATAGGGACTGGTCAAATAATAAGGCTCGAGGAGCCTCAAATAGCTCAAATTTGATAAATATGAGCTAACATAATTATCAGAAACAAAAAGGATGATGTTGGAGGAAGAGGAAGTTGTTGCCTTCAAAATGTGGTGAGGATAAAGAAAATGTCGAAGATTACAATCATTGTTCTATATGACAGAGTAAGCTCAAATTACCAACAAATTCAAATTTTCAGCTACTTATGTAAATTACTCCTAGGAGTAAAGTTTGCGCTAAAAACACCTTTTGGAGAAAATCGAGTTAAAAAGTTTTTTGAATCGTCCATACTCCTTCCCTAAATATACTTAATCGTCAAATTTCATACATTTAAGATCAGTTTAGTTCGAAGATATGGCTACCAAGTTTCGGTCGAAATGAACATAAAATGGCTATTGGCTCATACGAGTATGATTCCTGCGTATAAACAGTAATAGATATCCCAAGTGTAACTTTTTAGGTGTTGGAAGGGTGTGGTAGAGGTTTCCAGGTTAAATATAAAGTGTGGGTGTAAACAGGTTAACAGCATTACCTACAAATCTGAACATTCCTGAAAATTCAGCTCTAGTGATGTAACATGGCTGCTTACCCTTTTCAAGTATAATGACTGAATCATTTTAATTTTTTTTTTTTTAATATTTTTTTAGGTTAACAGCATTACCTAGAAATCTGAACATGTCGCCTCCCACCTGAAAATTCAGCTCTAGTGATGTAACATGGCTGCTTACCCTTTTCAAGTTTAATGTATGAATCATTTTTATTATTTTTTTTTCAAATATTTTTTAGGCTAACAGCATTACCTACAAATCTGAACATGTCGCCTCCCTCCTGAAAATTCAGCTCTAGTGATATAACATGACTGCTTACCCTTTTCAACCAAAATGTACGAATCATTTTAATTTTTTTTTTTTAATATTTTTTAGGTCAACAGCATTACTTAAAAATCTAAATATGTCGCCTCCCTCCTGGAAATTCAGCTCTAGTGATGTAACATGGCTGCTTAACCTTTTCAACTATAATTTATAAATAATTTTAATTTTTTTAAATATTTTTTGGTTTCAAATAATGAAGTATTTTAAATATCGAAAAACATTATTCGAAAAATTTCCTACACCATTCATGATAAGGAGACAACGTACTGTTAACTCCCTCAAATTCAATGATAGGCAATATTTTTACATCGACTTATTTTCGATAAAAAATTACGAATCAGTACGATAATGCGATAAAATGGTGTTTCAAAGTTCACATTTTTCAAAGTCATGAATTCCACCCCTCACCTCTCCTTTAGCATCGATCATTTTATGAGAAAGGGTATTTCATTACACAGAAGCATATTCCCTTCTTCCCTCCTACCATTATAACTATCGATATTCCGAAAGTTAAATATTCTCCACCATCAAGACATCAATGAACGCGCATAGCACAGTCGACCCACGACGCAAATCTCGGAGACCTAAACGCCAGTATAGACTCCAAGTCGAAGACGATTCGGACCCGTTGCGAATGCTGATCATAAGGTTGTCCATAGCTGGAGTGAATGTCCTACGTGAAATCACGGATGGGATAGCGTAACACGCGATACTCGGACTAGAATTACAACGGGGCCACGGCGAAGCAGATCGAGAATGATACAATAATGACCTCTAGCGCGTGTCGCCGGCACTGGCGGCGACGTTCGACAATCTAATACACGGTTCCGCGCGCGTCACATGTCGGAATTACATAGCTACGCATTTCACACCGCTCCACAATGGACAATAATACGAGCCAACGAAACCAGCTATATCTGTAAGAAGCGAACGCGGTCCGGCTTATCTCACGCGACGCTTTGGAAAAATACTCGACGTTAATTGATAAATATCGCGACGATAATTGATCGATTACCGTTCGCGTACTAGTTGACATGTCGAATGGTAGTTCGATTTTCGCGTCATCGCGCTCGTAAATTCCCATGATAATATTTCCATACTATTCGGAGTGCTCGTATATCGAAACTGGTTTCTGGGTGTTAAAGAATTTACGAGTATAAATAAGTGCACACGCATGCGTATACATATCTCTACGACTCGTTTATGTCCACTATAAGCGTCGAAGAGAAAAAAAAGGTATACGGGAAAAGGTTTTACTATCGAAGCCGCCTCCAATAAAGTTAGAATCCGGTAATAGAGTAATAATTAGAAAAAAAAAGGAAGAAATACACTCGCATCGTACCTGTATCGCCTAGGACTACCACAAATCCGTGCACCGCACCACCGCTTTAATGCGCTCGTGAAAATTCATCGCATCCGAACGCGCGGTTAATAGCCAATCGTAAAGTCGTAAAAAAAAATTATGAAAACATATACGACCCAACACGCCGGTATATCAAGTATCGTTTAAATATCGTCCAACTGAGTAGTAAAAATTTTCATCGTTGTCCGCAGGCCTTGTAACTCCAAAGTTTGCGCTGTACTCCTTACTCCTCTTACCTCGACTAAATCTATTTACGCTATTAAAGTATTTTGATGAGCCCATTTCACAAATTAGCGGTTCATTTATTATCCCTAAGATACCTAAATACCATTTTACGACGAACGCGACACTTATTTTAATTAGCCTTCGGAGTGTTTCTACCCCTTCTCTTTTCCTTCTTAGCATCAACTTTTTTTTCACCTTTACCCCATCGCTGCGAGAAAATTAACGATCGTTTTGAGTTGTCAATTTTATCATCTATTAAAAAGGTGTTAAATTTCTCCATTCCTAACAACAACAACAGCAACAAAACAAGCAAAATCACTAATGGAAAAAAATCCAATTTCCAACACATCATTTTTTTAACCACAAAATTCCTTTTTTTTCTCGTTATCGACCAGTTTGGCATTATTTAATAACACAAACTATGTTTTCACGGACAACACTAATTAACGAAAAATCCTTTCCCAAATAGGGTTCAAAAAGAATGGTAATTACCAGTATTTATTTTGTCACTGATCATCATAGTGACAAAATCCATAAACATGAAGGAAGTGATAAATAACTTCATAATTTGTTTAAAGCTTTCAGCATAGAGGTAAAGTATCATACTGTTATAATTGAGCCAACAAATTGCTAAAAAGAAAAATCACCTTTTTTTTGGCGAATTAAGTATGTAATTCAATTTAAACACAAAGAAAAACGTTAATAGGTCGTATTACACAACAGAAGAACATTAGTAAATTTGATACATGAAGTAATTAAATTCTCAGTTAGTAAAATAATGAGGCAAGCGATCATCTCCAGTTTTGAAAAAAATTATCAAGATCAATTTTCAGAATAAAGAAAAAAGTAATGAAAATTTAGAATAATTATATTTTCACATCGAATTGCAATTAGATTTGAATTTTATTAAATTATCCAATCGAATTTCTTAATCAAACATATTAATTATTCATTCACAATGCTATTGAATTGAATCAATATTTCAAATTGAAATGAAATTTTATTTAAAATTACGCATATTTCAAAGAGGATGTTGCACTTTAGAAGTTCAGAACTTTATTACACTTTAGGAGATTGTAGGGGAGGATTTTGGTCAGCGAAGAGGATGATTATATTTGAAAATGTGAAATGATAATTAAATGAATTTTATAATATTGTAACAATACATTGCTTTGAAAATTTCAAAATGATCATTTCAAAGCGATATTTCATTACTTTTAAAGCATTATGATTCATTTCATCACTTTTGTTAGAGTAATAATTGGATTCTTACCTCATTACTTTTAAATATATAAAATAATTTCAATATACCGTGCGTCCTATTGATCTTTGATCCCCTCAGCGCAAAAATTCTTCTAAAGTAGCTTTAATAACAGTATTTTGGATTTGCTGCGTGATATCACTGATTAACATCTGGAGATCTTGAATCAGTGTTACCACACAATGAATCTAAAATACTCTTATTTAAAGTATTGAGAGATTATTTTTACGCTCAGGTGGTCCATGATCAATGGGACGCACGGTATAATATAAGAACGCGATAATTATTTTATTATTCTTGAAAACATTTCATTAATATAAAATAACGTATTGCTTTAAATGTGTGAAACGATTATTCTAATCTGACATTTCATTATGAGATTAATATAAAACAAGGTAAATAACGCAGCAAATGATGAAATCTTACCTCATACTGAAACTAAATGATTAACAGTTATCACTTAAATTATATTATTCAGGCATTTTCAAGTTATATATTACGAGTATATTATAAATTTCCTTATTTACTTACACAATAGTTAAAATTATTTAAAAACAATTTCCGAAGGGTTTTACTTATACTACTTTCCAAATACATCTGAATCACAAAAGCTAAATCTTCGAATTCCTTTTTCTAAAGCCAGGGGCGTAACTAAGGGGGGGGGGGAGTTTCCCGCCAGGTGTTTTGAAAAGTTGGGAAATTTATAATTGTTCAACGCTGAAATTGGGAACTTGAATTTCTTTTGGGAAAATAAGAACTCGAATAAATTCGAACTAATGCCAACTTATATCACGTATAGCGCACAACCAGGGATGTAGCCTCCTTGGCTTTTGGAAAGTTGGTAAATTTGGAGTTTTAGCGTAAAGTTGGTAAACTTGACCACTTACGCAGTACTATTACAGCTATTTTTAAATTTTTTGAAGACTAAAAAAAAAAAAAGGTCAACAGTTGGTAAAATTTCATGGTATTAGTTGGCAATTTTTGGTTTTCTCCCACCTCCCCCTGAAGAATGTCCTCGGTACGCTCCTGTCTAAAGCCCGAAGTCTTGAAGGAAGTATCCCAAATATCATTGGGTCTATATTACAAAAAAGGTGTTCCAGAAAAATAATCTCTCGAATTTATGTGTAGCATTTCTGAATATAGTAGGAATGGGATTCCTCAGTGTTACATTTTTCATTACATATTGCCCCGAAAGAATAATTAAAATTTTCCTCTCGAATAGATTTTTGTGAGGTACATCTTCATCATTTCTACAGTATTTCAAGTTTGGAAGGGATGCCCTTGAAGCTGAAAGTTTATTTATCATACGTTTCGAAGTGCTTTTCGTGATTCACAATATTTGGTATTTTAACATTCCGGAAAAAATATTTCAGGTATCTGTCTTTTGGGAAGATACAATCCGGGGAAATGGAAACTTTTAGAAAAATCATATCTGAAAATTTAAAATTTTAAAAGTATGGAGAGCTTATTTACATGGGTGCTTCCAATTTGATGATTATCAATCATTTGATTCGTGAGGCTAGTAACTAAGTATAACCCGAAAAGTCATGATTTAATAATTTAAAACACTAGTTACGCAGCTTGTGTCCTTCAGTGCCCCAAAAGTGTATAATTGACATTATATAGAGGAAATATTACGAGTCAGCATGAATTATATAATTATGAGCTTACCTTTATTCAGTTTTAATGCGTATATGTATATACAGGTTTTATATTTCAGCTCTATTATACGTTCAGACTGTTTTTTGGTTTCGTTGTTGGTATCATTGGTTCTGTAGTTTTTATGGATGTTAGTTCAATCTTGGCGCAGTTATTTTCAAATTCTGAAAAGTCTTTTTCAGAGCTAAGAGTATATTCTTTAGTCACAACCTTTATTACTCTTTTGTTTTCACACACATTAAGCAAAATGTATCTAACTTTTGTGACACTGGGATACGTTTTATGGAAAATTTTACCATATTTACACAGCTGGATTTCATTAGCTTCATCAAACTTATGAGGAAATTGGTTACATTTTATCTCTAATATAACAGCTCCGCATGTTTCATTGTGAAGCATTATGTCCAGAGCTATCAAAGAATTCTTGTTCTTTTTATACTCTATAAGTGATTTATAATTGTAAAGTTCGTTGAGTTCATTAGTTATACGAAAATATAGTTGTGCTTGGAAGTACATTTCAGAACTGTGAATCCAATAAGGTAGATTTTTCTCAATATATGTTGCAAAACATTCGCCAAACTCGGAAATTGGTCTTGTATGATCGAATAAGAGTTTTGAAAATAAATTAACGATTTTCCAAACATCGGGTACTCCTATGAAATACTCAAATATGTATCGATTTTCTGAATTTGGTATTTTCACGCATGTGAGATTTTCTTTACTCTTAGATTCTCCGAGTAGATATTCTTTGTTTTTTAATTCTTCAGGTTTTTCTAACTGTCTTTTCTTATTTATTTCTCTCATCATTTTTTCATGTGTTTGTTTAGTAGTAAGGGTCAAATACCCAATGTGGAGGAGAAAGCTTAAGTAATGTTCTCGAAATTTTTTATTCTTTGACTCATCCCATATTTCCGTATCGTTCTGCGGTAGTGTGCCGATACGAATTGGATATTCTGAACGATTTTCGTCGAGACTGAAATCAAGACATTTATCTTGCAATAGATTAAATAAACTGATCCAAGCTTCCCGATTCCTTTCTGTAATCATTACAGTAAATCCAGTTAATTTATTTAAATATGACCAAGGAAATCTTAGCTCTTCACCATGGATATTCGACAGCAAAGAGAAAGGATTCATAAAGTTGACTTCTGGGTAATCTGGATGAGTATAATGGTCGTAATCCTCTTTCACTTTTCTTCTCAAAGTTTCGTTATAGTTGGCCAACTTCATTATGTCATCAGCTATATCGCTGAATATTCCAAAATGTGATATGATTTCTTTTGACATGAAAGTGTAATATTCTACCGAGATTCCGGAAGATCTCGGGAATGTAATAGGTATTATTCCAGTGAATAGAACGAAGAGTTTTTCTTTCAACTCGATTTTTGCGATTGGTTTCAATATATCGAGGTAAAATCCAAGAATGGTTCTTTTTTCTTCATTTATCGAATCAGAATTCATGTATATTTTTGCTGTTAATCTGTGAAATTCGTCTATTATTATAATGACTTTTTTTTCAAAATAGAGATATAATAATTTAATTAATGTGTTCATGATCTCATTACAATGTTTACTTTCATAAAAGTACTCAACATATTTTTTACAGAGTTCGGACACGCTCTCATCTGTTATATGAATTTCATTCGCTTTCTTTCTTTCATTACATACTTTATATAATATAGGATTATATTCCTGTATCGCATCAATTAATATATGTCTGAGATGATCCTCAACGTTCATTATCGTACCTCCTGCTAACGTAAAGAAACATATTTGTAGTACTGGATGTTGTCCCAGGGCATTATTAATAATTTTTTCTTCTTCTTTACTCGTATTTGTATAAAGTAGGGGAGGTTTATCAAATTTTTCCTTTTTTCCTTCAATTACAACTTCGCCATGTTTAAAAAATTTGTAAGCATTTCTTGTTGTTAGTTCCTTTACGCGAAAATTTTCATCTAATTCTGGTCTGAAAAAAAAATCTAACATTCTGACAAAAGTGCTTTTTCCCCATCTAGATGGAGCGGTGATTGCAAAATTTTCGCCGGGTGCGAACTTTTCTAATATATATCTGATTAGCAGAGTTCTATCTATAATGATCTGGGAGTGTTTCAGGAAATCTAAAAAATCAAGTTCACCAGGTAATGAATTTTCATGGAACGTAACGTTTACTTCTGAATTCTTTATTAAGAATTGAATATTCTTCCCATTATCTTCAGAAAGTATCAATGTTATGTGCAGTAATGAGTGAAGAAATATTACTGCGTATTTCATTTTCATTTAATATCAGCTATTAATAAGAAATCACCTTATTACGGTTGATTGGCATAAAAAGCTAGAACAAAGATAAACATATTGCATTCTACTCAGTAACTTGTTTTAATTTAGTCCTATAATAAGCACCTTTGTAAAAACATATTTTATAAGTAGGTATAATTATTTCTTAATTTTAAATCCTTCATGTAAAGTACGAATAATGCGATAATTTTAAAATTTATATCTAAAGAGAGGATGTACATGTTATAAAGTCCTTTTCTTAGCGATTATCATTATTGTGAGTAGTGTTCTCTTTTTTCTGTGAGGGAATTGCTAGTTAAAAATTAGGGGCCATATAAAGCATTCCACAAATAAATTAGGATGCGATTTACGAGGTCAAAGATGTCCTAAATTTTTCAAAATTAATATTAGACGATGACAATTCTTTTTGAGTATTGTTCAAAAGGAGACTGATTTCGATTTGAATCCTAGATAGGCACCTTAATAAAAATTTCTCTACATTTTATTACATTTCAAAAGCCTAAATTTAAAATAATTCATATCATCGATGATTTCCTTCTTACAAGCAAATGAATAAAATATAATTGAAAAATTATTGTATTACTTACTGTTAGGTAATGGTTCTCAAAAACATCAAAAAATTCCATAAAAGAACAACTTAAAAAAAAAATAAATATTTTATACTTTGAAAATGAATACGCAGTTGAGCACAAGATTTAGTTTTCATTAGTAAAATAATCCACGAACGAAGTTGCAGATTATCTACTTGATTTTATCGTCTAAGTATTTAATTTACTTCGAAATGATGATTTCTGTGATAACCCCGTAATCCTCATTTACATAACTGAGGGAGATAAAGTAACTTTATGCCCATTTCGATGGCTTAAATGCTCATTTATCTCCACGATTACGTAAAATATATTATTCAACAAGGAAGGTGAAGTGATTTTCAACAATTTTGAGTTATTTCCCTCGCTTCACTCGAGCAATAAACCTCAAAATTCGTTGAAAATCATTTTATCTCCCTAGTTCAATAATGTACTATTCCGCAATAGAAGTCTGGGATACATCCGCATTGTGGTGTTGATAGAATTTTTAATCGAATACTTTTCGATTACTGATAATAAGTATTTCATGTAACTAATAATAATCAGTGTTCAATGACGATGTTTACTCTGTGGTTGATTTAAAATTTTGGAAGTTCTTTATCTTTTTAATACGACGAAAAATGAAAAATAAATTTTTAATTTATTCCAAGCTCTTCAAAAAGTAAATTTCCCCATTTTTCAGCAAAAAATTATCTCTAAAAAATCTAATTGATTGACTACTTTTACTCTAAAAACTAAAATGATTACTAATTTTATTAATTTTAAATACCTATATAAAAAAATTTCACAGTATGAAATACTTTATTACTTGGAGAAAATTGAAATGATTAACTGTTTATTACTTCGAAAAAGTAAAATGATTACTCATTTCATTACTAGGAAATGAAGTAAATTGTTTCATTATTCTTAAACACCTAAATGACATAATTCACGGCGTGAAGTAATTTTATTACTTTTGAAAAATAGAGATAATTAACTACTTTATTCCTTCAAAAAAAAAAAGTAAAATGGTACTTATTTCATTACTTTCAAAAAAATTAAGTAAACTGTTTGGGTAATTAATTTTAAATACCCATATGCAATGATTTCATTATATAGAGCAGAAAGAACTTCTTTCACTTCGAAATAGTATATATTATCTATGCTTCATAACATGAAACGCGCATTGCAAACAAATATTTCGTTACATTTTAAAAGCTTAAAGTAGGTAATTTCATCACTTCTGAAAATGTGAAGCGATTATATTTCATTATCATTTTAAATATGAAATAATTTAATTACATCAATAGAAATGTGATAATTATTCTATAATTTTCAAAGATTTCGTTACTTTGAAACAATAGATAAGTTTAAGATGTAAAACTTACATAATATATGTTTTAAAGAAGTGTTTCATTACTTTTAAAACCTTGAAGTAATTTCCGCACTTCTGAAAGTGTGAAGTGATTAAATATGCTTCTCTCTTCAGAAAGTGAGAAGTAATTATTTTCTGACGTTTAAATATCGAAAGATTACTTATTTCATTATGCTTTAAATTATTGCGCAATTATTTAATTAATTGAAGAAAAATATTTAATAACTTCATCATCCGAAAAATAAGTATGAAACATTCAATATCACATGTAATCACAAAAAACAAAGGTCGTTCAATTTTGAACGCGTTAAAAGGAATAAACAAATAATGAAACGTCAATTAACATCATAACAGCAGATAAAACCTTGAAGTAATTTCCGCACTTCTGAAAGTGTGAAATGATTAAATATGCATTTCATTACTTCATCAAATACGCAATAATTTTATACCTTCAGAAAGTGAAAAGTAATTATTTTCTGACATTTAAATATCGAAAGATTACTTATTTCATTATGCTTTAAATTATTGCGCAATTATTTAATTAATTGAAGAAAAATATTTAATAACTTCATCATCCGAAAAATAAGTATGAAACATTCAATATCACATGTAATCACAAAAAACAAAGGTCGTTCAATTTTGAACGCGTTAAAAGGAATAAACAAATAATGAAACGTCAATTAACATCATAACAGCAGATAAAACCTTGAAGTAATTTCCGCACTTCTGAAAGTGTGAAATGATTAAATATGCATTTCATTACTTCATCAAATACGCAATAATTTTATAGGTATCTTCAGAAAGTGAAAAGTAATTATTTTCTGACATTTAAATATCGAAAGATTACTTATTTCATTATGCTTTAAATTATTGCGCAATTATTTAATTAATTAAAGAAAAATATTTAATAACTTCATCATCCGAAAAATAAGTATAAAACATTCAATATCACATCTAATCTCAAAAAACAAAGGTCGTTCAATTTTGAACGCGTTAAAAGGAATAAACGAATAATGAAACGTCAATTAACATCATAACAGCTGATAATAGCCGCTTCGAGGAGCAATTACCTGTAATTACTACCACATCGTTGATGAATGGTAAATAGCGGTTTATCCACACTTCCAGATAATTGGATCCATACCTTCTTACAGTAAATTAGACCTAATTTAACCCTTTAGAATCATACGGGTATTCTCAGCCTATTAATTATAACATGTTTATTATCACTATCAACATGTTGATCAATCAAATGCCAATTATGTCGGTATCGAGATGATTAAAACTTTTTTCGAAGTGGAGAAAATCTGGTAACCGAGCACATCCACAGCTTGCTTGGCAATACTTGGATAATAAAAAACCTCCAAACTTCTCGATCCTATTCACCGCATTCTAACCCAATTACCGTACCATCCGACTATCCGTGTGATCCTTAAACTCATAGACAAGAGAAAACATCCGTAACAAACCACGACGATGACGACGATTCGTAAGCGAAAAAAACCTACATCGAGAAAAGTCGGAAGATCGCTTTGATGAACAAACCGAGGAGAAATAGGTATACGAGGCTGTAAGTAAATCGATACCTGAACGTAATAACATCCCAGTTGTGCCTTTAGTGTGGCAACGTGTACAGCCAGAGGTGTGAGAGGTGGCGCGCTTCTCGGAATACACGTTCGTCGAAGAGGTCAGAAAATTACGCCCTTAGCCATCAGCTGCCACGTTGATATCTTCATCGACAAAATTTCCCCTCGTTATGCGAGGAGGTAGACCGAGTGTACCGGTTCGGCGCTATTTTATTACCGCCTCAGACTAGGCCTAATATTTTCGAGATCGTTAACGCGTACCTGTGCGGAAGTACGGATGCGTTAATGGGTTGTTGATATTTCGACCGATTCCATACATTATACGCACGCTGTATAAATATTTTGGCGTTTTGAAGTCATAAACGGGAGATTTTTATACGCATAGCAAGTCGTTAATAGCGCGTAACCGTGAATTTTGTTTTCGGCCACGGGGTGATGATTGAGTTAATATGTACGTTTAAATAACTTAATAACAGGGGATATTACCAGATACGATGATTTTCCGCCAAACGCTGCCGTGTTATCCTTCCGATACGGCTACCAAGTGTGCGAATTTCGGCGTCTCCAGCATTCCTCAACTTCTTTGGTACTGGAAAAAAAACAACAGAATCGGGTTAGATAGATTTTGATCCGTCGGTAACTGCTCAAAATTTTATTTATTGTTCTACGATGAGCGATTGTTATGAAGAATGTCAATTGTTCGAAAACAGTATTCAAATGATATTAGCTCGATGTTGGGTTATTTTTGTAACTTTACAGTAATTCCTAGTGATTTCGATATTATCATAATTTCAAAAAAAAAAGTTCACCGTCAGTTTTTCATATGATTTTGGTAATTGAAGCAAATAGCAAATTTAAGAAAGTTGTATCAATTTTAGAAAGTTTATGTTTTTAGTAATTTTAATAATTCCATCAAATTTTTAGAACTTTGAAAAAATTTATCATAGACTAGTAACATTATTGATATTTTCAATCACTTCGTTATGAATTTCAGTAAGTTAACCATAAATCTACGAACTTCAAAAAATTTACAATAATTATGTTAATTTTAATAAATACTAGTTGTTGTTGGTGATTCAATCACAATTTTAGCAATTTTAGTGGTAATTTAAGGAAATATAAAGTAATTCTAATAATTTTCATAGATTTGGTATACTTAATTGTAGTAAATCACTCTCATCAATAGTGATTTCACTAAATCTACAGCAATTATAACAAATTAA
The DNA here is from genome assembly GCA_009761765.1 of Phenacoccus solenopsis. Classification (NCBI taxonomy): domain Eukaryota; kingdom Metazoa; phylum Arthropoda; class Insecta; order Hemiptera; family Pseudococcidae; genus Phenacoccus; species Phenacoccus solenopsis. The sequence goes on along the minus strand of CM019756.1, from coordinate 32,801,292 downwards.
CACTTAGTAATTTTTATGTTTTTACCAAATTTATTGCAATTTTGAAAATTTTCCAATAATTTGCATAACTTTAATACATTTACAATGATCTCGACACACACACATACTTCCTTGCGGGGATAATAATTTTATAAAACTTATGAATTTTACGATTTTCAACAAATTCACAGCAACTTCAGTAAATTTATTAATATTAGCATAATCAGTAATGACAGTGATTTTAGCAGCAATTATAAAGACAAATTAACAGCAATTTGAATAACTGCTACAGAAATACAGTGATTTTGTGGAAAAAAGCAAAAATTTCAACAAATTCTGAGTAATTTGGTAATTTTAACAAATCTTTAATAAATTTGATAAATGTACTATGATTTTGATAATTTTAGTAAATTTATGGTGATTTAAGTGAATTTACTGGGATTTTGATAATTATAGTAAATTATTTATGGTAATTACGGTAATTACCGTAAATTCGCAGTAATTTTGGTAACACCAGTGAATTTAAGGAAACTAGAGTAATTTTAGTAAATTTACCAGATATATGACAGTTTTGGTAAATTTATGGTAATTACTGTAATTACAGTAAATTCACGGTAATTATGGTAATTTTAGTAAACTTACAATAATTTTGTCAAGTTTAATAAATTAATAGTGATCATAGTAATTTTAGTAAGCTTATAATAATTTTGGTAATTTTAGTAAATTTACTGTAATTATGATAATTACAGTAAATTCAGGGTAATTATGGTAATTTTAGTGAACTTATAATAATTTTGGTAATTTTAGTAAATTACTGGAATTATGATAATTTTAGTAAAATTATGGTAATTACCGTAATTACAGTAAACTCACGGTAATTATGGTAATTTTAGTAAATTGATAGTAATTTTGGTGATTTTAGTAAATTTATAAGAATTTCGATAATTTTAGTAAATTTGTTGTAATTACAGTAAATTTACAGTAATTTAGGTACTTCTACTAAATTAATGGAAATTGCGGTAATTTTAGTAAACTTATGGAAATTTTAGTGATTTTAGTAAATTTACCAAAATTTTTGTAATTAAAGTAAATTTATGATGGTTATAGTAATTACAGTAAATTGACCGTAATTTAAGAAGTTCTACTAAATCAATGTCACTTATGGTAATAATGGTAATTTTAGCGAATGTATCATAATATTGATTATTTGAATTGATTTATGGCATTTTTTGTAATTTCAATAAATTCATCTAAACTGATGCGGATTTGTCAGATTACTAAAGGTTTTGTATAGCTTAGAGCAATTTTAGGAAATGCAATATGTTTACTGTAGTTTCAATATTCCAAGCATAATCCTTGAAGGTAAAGGACCCATCTTAGTATTGTTAATAAATTCATCATAACTTCACTAATTTCATGACTGAAGCTAATTTCACCATATTTTCAATTGTAGCGATAACTTATATAACATTTAATTACATATATTCGACAAAATTTTCAGTGAGACTCAAGTTAATTAGCAACTCATTAAAAATCAACACTTTTAGAAATACAGCCTAATTTAAAATAATCAACTACACTCGAATGACTCAATAAGAGGAAAATGATGCAATACCCAACAGAGTAAAAAAAAAAAAACCGTAATAAAATGAATAAACTATGCGGGGCACTATTTAATAAAACGATCTTCTTAGATAACCCATCAAAGGTTATTTCAATGCCAACATTACGTATACATTTTATAAATTTCCAAGCCAACAGTAATACATTACGATATAAAATCGCGCCGCGTTACCCGCACATCGATACAATTTATATCTCAATCTACCCAGCCGACGAATAAATTAACACGTCAATAAATTACGCAATCCTATCAACCACGTCTATCTAGCGGGTGAAAATTGCGTGGGCGTAAAACTCCCTCACGCAAGGTGCGATACCAAATTCTAATCGTGACCGGTCCGCGATACACTCCGTCCGTAACATTCTTCCTTCGTCTGAGGATATGAGAATTCCGGAAAAAATCCGTGTATCGATTCTTTTACGCCTCATTTAATCATCATTAAAAGGCGACTTTTTTAATTACCATTGTCCGCGTTTCCAATTCAATCGCGTTACAAATAACTCTATCGGCGGCTGCGGTGATCGGACGTATAATTAGGTTCGTTAGTTATGGAGGTAATCGGGCAGTGTTAAATATTGACTTTTCCACCACGCAGCCAGACCGGAGAGGCGGCACGGATATAGATGTTGCGATGAGAAAACGCGGCTAAAGCTAAATGAAAAGGTACCCGAAACGGAGGAGGCGATGAAGCGAGGGGGTTACTTTTTAACGTATCCCATCATTGAGTTGTTAAAATCATTAGTAACGCCGGTATAAGATAACGCAGTTCGTGTCTGACCCAATAGGCTATTGATAGGAGACCCGGTACCGTCTCGTGGAAGGCAGCGGTGTACTTTGCTGGCTCGTAAATCACGTCGACGGCTGGGGCACGAATTTGATGATATTTTATCGACTCGTTGTCAACGGGTACGTCGCCCGATGTTTTCGTGTAACATTATATACGTTGGAAATGAGACGAAAACATTGTAATCAGCACTACCGGCGAGCAACGTTAACACGTATCTTAGGTGCGCTCTGGCACTCCGGTGTACGCCAACTGGTTGTAACCTGAGATGCGTTCGGTCTTCGAGTGGTACATTATACATGGTTGTTGGAACGATGGTTAATATTTTATGCAGTTTTATGTAGATACGCGCGAACAAATTCTACGTAATGTGCTCGTAAAGTGAGTAATTTTCGGTAATTTGCGTTGTAAAGTTGCCCTTTAGTGGTACGAGTCGCGAGAGGCATATTTATGAAGCTCGGATTAGACACTTCGCATTAGAAACGTCTCGTTGGAACGTACAATGTAGATTAACGATTTTACGAGCGCTTTTAAAATTACATAATTCTCGTTTTCGACGTACGACTATGTTACCGACTGGAGGCGAGCAAGAAACCTCCGAGAGGTTCGGCGAATTCGCGGCTTTGGCGCGATTACTGGCGTAATGGCGCGCACACCGGTAACATTTATTACACGTATTAATCGACGCCGATAGGTAATGCAGTTTCGCCTTCTTCGACGATCTCCAGCCGCGTTAAACAGGCTCGTAAAACGCGTATTTATTACGAAATCCGTCCACCATCGATTAATCCTTCTCCACCGGCCAGTACCATCTTTCGGAGCCGGATACCGGAGTCGAGTCACGATAGCGAGGGCTGCTACACCGACCAATATTTTAATTAAGACGATTGGCCACCAAGAGCCCGCAGAGTACGCGCAAAGTGCATCGTACGGGCTGGTCGACGTTTAGCAAATATTTATCGGTTGAAAATAATAAAGTACGTTGTAAACGCCGAAGCGAAACATGTTTTCAACGATATCGTGCTACAGATACGCGACTCTGAAATTGATTTACGTGCCTTGGGATGCAAATTAAAAATGCACAGACCGAGCACCGCTCGTACGCGCCTCTGCCTCTCTATAATGGAATTATGTTCTCACATAATACGTTAAAACTGCATATTTTCCTTCGTTCTTATCTGTGCGCGCCTTCTTCTCGACTTCTCGCCGAATGTCACATTCTACGATAATGTAGTCGAGCCGAACCGACCAGGTTAACCGATGAAAAGGCGAAGAAATTGCATTTCCCGAGATTAACTTATCACCGGGCGCGCAGACGGCGGCGGCCACCGCGATAATCTACACGTTTATTACATGAGCGCGCCGTGTCGGGCACGACGTCGTCGCCTCGCTATTTCCAATAATGCCGCCGCATATTACGATTTATAAACGCTAATTTTTTTTTTCTTCTTACACAATCGCCAGTTGGCGTGTCGATAGATTCCACACCGTGACGTGATCCTAAACGCACGAAGTCTTTCCCCCGATGCATTCCACCCTGCGCGAATATTCGCCACGAAGAATACGGCATTTATTCGACGACGCGACCGTTATTTTATGGGCGAAGCGCATGAGTAACTTGGGCACGATAAGGCACGACCATATGATCGCGTTAACGCCGTTTTCGGACATTTATCGACGCACCTTCTTGCGACATGGGAACAGGTTGAAGGTGCATGATTTCAACAGCCAATGATTAGACAAAGGTTAACAATGATGCAATCATTATATCATTCGTATCACTGTGATTTAGAACATAGATTTTTAAAAATGTTCATTTTATTCCAAAAAGCCCCGAAATTATTATAATTACTCACGCACGTCATCGTTTTTATAATTATTTATTATTAATTTTGAAATTATTCTTTGTTCTTTTATTAATCGCATTTTTTTCCGCAATACAATACGACTATAAATTAGTAAAAGTTATAATTTTTTTTGTGTAACATAAAAATTAATCTTCCTCTCTCTCGCTCCCAAAACTAGCAAAAAATCGTCATTGGAATGTATTATTCTGAATACTATATAATATTATCATTTATCATTTTTGACGATCTCCCCCATTTTTCCCTCGGAAAGAAAGGGCCAGGCCTCCTCTGGTACCACCATTAACGGTAGGAGCAAAAAAAAGTACTGACACGATTATTGTAAAAGGTAAAAATAGAAATATATACCAGCAAGCTGCATATAACTGATGAGTATTTGAATTCTTCAGTTTTCCTAAATATTGAAATGGTGAAAATTATAATAATTTTACCAAATTTTTAATCATTTCAGGGCATTATTTTAAAAATTTGGTAATTACCAGTAATTACCCAAACATATAGTAATTACTGGTAATTACCATAAACACATGCCAAGTATGAGTAATTACTCAAACATATTAGGACCCGAACGCAGGGTTGGGCAGGATTTGAATCCAACCAAAATTTTTGATTCGTGATTCGTATTCGATTCCTTTTTTTTTTTTTTTGAATTTGAGGATTCGAAAATTAAGGAATCGAATCCATTAAGGATTCGTGAAATGATTCGATTCACTTCCGAGGATTCATGTAGCGAATCACGAATCCAAAAAAATAAGCGCTTGCCGGTTAACGTTGGAGAAAGCGTCACCAGTTACTGTATTTTCTTCGAACGCGTATCCTATTCCTATTCCTATTTTTTCATTTTTCAATAAATTTTTTCTAATGAACTACTTTTTTAGTCTAAGAGTTTTCTACGTTTTTTATTATTTCTCATCGGTGAGGCAACACATGAACAGAAGAAAAAGTTGCATTTGTGAAGGATTCGTGATTCGAAAATTGGATTCGAATCCACGAATCCGATGGGTAGATTCGTGATTCGGATTCGATTCATTTTTTACGTCCATTTTAGCAAGGATTCGTGATTCGTAAATTGATTCGAAGATTATTGTACTGGATCCAGATTCGGATTCGATTCATTTTTTTTTGGATTCTGACCAACCCTGTCTGAACGCGAAGTGGCTGACATATAGTGACGAAAAGTGTAACTGCTCTAGCGAGGCTGTATGGGGCATGTATAATGTAAACAAAGCATTCATTTTCTTCGTGTATTTAGAAAAATTTTCTTGCTACGTGTTTAAAGTGATTTATAAAACTTGGTCCGATTGGTGGAAACTACTGATAAAATCATGCATATGCCAATTGAAGGTAATTATTCAAACGTATGGTAATCACCCAAACTCATGATAATTACGGGTGAATACCTAAACATATCATAATGACCCGAACATAATAATTACTGGTAATTACTAAAAAGATATGCTAATTATGGGTAATTACTTGAATATATGGTAATTATGGGTAATTACTCAAACAAACCGTAATTACCCAAACATAGTAATTATTGATAATTACCTCAAACATATAGTTATGACCAGTAATTACCCAAAAAATATGATGATTACTGGAAATTACCCGTAATTACTGACAAATTATAATAGTAGTACATTATTTTATAAAATGAGACTTTGTAGAATAATATTTTATTGATAGTTGGTATTTAATGAATTTTTCGGTAATTACAGTAAATTTCACAATTCCAGGGCATTCATCGACAAAGATAAGTGTTAATTACTGGTAATTTACAATAGTATAATCTTGATAGAGGAGTTGGAATTTACGCAGTATTAAGATAAAATTTGATCAATAATTACAATTTGATAATTTTCTCAATTTCTTTATGATTGTTCTAAATTCAACATTCACGTATTGCGCATCAATGCAATAATTATTGATAATTTACAGTTGTGAAGCCTCATTTCGAAAATTACGCTTTTCGCAATTATTTCACGAAATTTCATAGAAAATAAAAATATAGGTATAATTATTATCGTGTTAAAAATTTCACGTTTCTCAAGTAATTACCCACAAAAATACAAAAATATGGAAATTACTAATGATGCCTAATAACGTTCTTGAATTGAAAAATACAATTAAAATAATCACGCATTAATTTTTTCATTATTGATTCAATATTTTACAAGTTTGAGATGTGTTACATTGTTCGAGTAATTTACCAATGAAAACGTGGTAATTTCCAGTGTTGTAGGAACAAACATATATCTGTTCTTGTTCCTGTTCTCGTTCCTAGAAAGACCCAGTCATTTGATTCTGTTCCTGACTCGTTCTTATTCTCAATGTTTCAATTCTTCTCGTTCCGTTCTTCGTTCTTTCAATTCTTTACAATCTTGTTCTCGTTCCGTTCTTCGTTCTTTAAATCCTTTATGGCCTCGTTCTTGTTCGTTCTTCGTTCTATTCTCGTTCTTCAAACTTCAACTTTTTCTTTTCTTTTTTCTTTCTTTTCTTTTCTTTTTTTTTTGATAACGTGTTTAAGGTTTATGTTGTTGTTGAAATTGAAAATTAATTAATTGAAATTAATTAATGAAAAAAAAAAATGATTTATATGGGCATACGCAGCATTTGTCTGCTTTTAGAAGTTTTTTTTCTCTTTCCCCTCATGATATCTATTAATTTCATGACAAATCATGAACTTTCATAAGAACGAAGAACAACCCAAAATTACATCCGTTCTTGTTTTTGTTCTCGTTCCTCAGCATTTTACATTAGTTGGTTCTCGTTTCGTTCTTCGATCTTTCAGTTTGGAAATATTCTGTTCTCGTTCTGTTCTTTGTTCTTCATACCTATCAATTTTATGTTCTCGTTCTTGGTTCTGTTCCTCAGGAACAATGAAAATTCTCTGTTCTTGTTGTTCTTCGTTCTCGTTTTTGGGTTTGTTCCTACAACCCTGGTAATTTCTTATCATTTTACGAGAGCTCAACTTTTTCAAATTTTCAGACTTAATTTCACAAAAAATAAAAATTATTATATTACCATTAATTTACACATGGCCTTAATATTTAGTTCACAAATCTGGTAATTACCACGTGAATTTCAGAAAATTACATGAAATAATAAAGTAATCAGTATAATTACTGCGCTCTGAACAAATAGTGAATTCGTCGATACTATTTATTAAAAATTAAAAATAAACCATCTTCTGAAATTTTCGTATTTTCAAACATTTTTCGAGTTAAGTGTTAAATTTTTTTGGCAATAAGAAACAACGAGGTTAATAATTACAAAAAGGGTAGTTTTATAAACGAGTAATAATCACTGATTGCTGAAGCAAATTTTTCATAATTTTAAAAACTTTGTTTTAGCCGTGTATATTTTCCATAATTCTTGGTAATTCATGGTAAGTTACAGTTATTCTTAGTAACATTTGGTAATTATCAGTAATTCTTGATTCGCGAAAAATTTTTGGTATTTAGTACTTATTGACAGTTACTCATTTTTGGATAACCTGTGGTGATTTTTAAGTAATTACCAGTAATTTTCGAGTAATTACAGGTAATTTTCGAGTAATTACAAGTAATTTTCGAGTAATTACAAGTAATTTTTTAATTTTTGAAAACTGATATGATTTATTGTAATAACTAATAATAGTTGGTAAGTGTCGGATTATTGGTAGTTTTAGGTAACGCATGATGAGTCTTAATAAATTTAACGATTTAAGATGATTATCGGTAGTTTCTGAATTGTTAAAATTTTTTGTAAAATTATTTCTAAAAAAATGATCAACTTTTTTTGATTTATCATTCGAAGTCTTTTCATGATTGAAAATTTTGAAATCAGCGTATTACTTGAAAATGTCTCAAAAATGGATATGAGCATAACTGGACTAGTGAATTTTTGACAGAGCTAGCCACTGGTGGAAAAAAATTAATTGTAAAAATTTCAAACCAGTATTTATGATTTGAAGTAGATAATCAATTGGAACAATGCGTGGGTGGAGGAGGCGGGGGGGGGTGATGACCGTTGCCTTCGCATTTTTTGGTATATCAAGCTGTACTCCTCCGAGAACATCGATTTCATATAATTCCTTTGGAATCAATTAAGTACTTCCTCCCAGACTCAAACCAACTTATTGCACTACACCGATATTTCATTTTTTCGCAGTTACTATCTTCGCTTTAATTAACGAGATATATTCCAAACGATACAAATTTCCAACAATTTGGTCGCCTCATGTCACGGGCCACTGTCCAGACAAAGACGGCGGCGACTCGTCTAATTACATACACTTAATTTTTACTGTTCGGTTGTCGTCCCGTCAAGTATATGTTATTAAATGGAAAAGAAAAGTTTCGTAAAAATTCATTCTTAAAAGGTTGTAATTTACCTATTACTAAACGGCGAATACGTTTAAAACGTAAAATATATAATTTATTATCGTCTAACCAACTCTACGTACAGTTTATTTAACAATTACTGAACAACGAGATCACTTCCATTACAAAGACCTGTTCCCAACCCGAACTCAACCCACACGACACGGCGTGTAGGAAAACACGCGTAATACACCGGGCGACGCGGTACGGCAATATATAGGTAGTTATTTCGTACATAATAAAAATCCGAGCGGAAAATAAGATGTCTGAAATTCCAAACGGGTCGTATTTTAAAATATAAAAAAATGAACATTTCTCCGCATGTTCGGCCGGTTGTTGAGAAAAATTTAACAACCCCGATTACTTATCTATTACGGTAAAGAAATACACGTCGTAGGTACCTACTTCCTATGCTATACATTCCAATTGTGTAGATTATTCGAGAAAATAGTAGCTAAAACGACGACCATAAATTAAGTCAAAATAATGCCCGAGATGCGATTATAAACGCGGAGATGTTACCGGTTTACTTCTAAAGAGATAATCTATCTTACAGCTTTTTTCCCTTTATCTCTTTCCTACTCTGCTTCAACATCTTAATTAAAACCAGCTTCTAAAAAAAAAATATTCTACTGGTCTAAAGGGAACGGATTACAAGTAAAAAAAGAAAAGAAGGAATCCTAACATGGCATGAATTGTGTGTCATTAGTCACGATACGAGTCGTGTGAATCATACATAGGTGTTGAGCACGACTACACTGTGGTACACATAACCAAAACATTATAACTATTTCGTCACCCTAATTAGTAAACTCGGTTAGATGGAATTATTAAATTGAAACGTATAATGGGCCGAGTTGTTTATATTAGTGCACCGCGTCCGTAGAACCGGAATTAAAATTATCTTCGGATGGGATTCAAATATACTCCGACAAATGATCCTCTGCACGTAGCATCGACATTTCAGACTTCATTTTAAAGCATAAAATTCTAACCACGTGATCGACGTTCGCAAACTCCTCCGTAATTACAACATTGGAAACAATACGACCAAGATAATTAAATCTAACCCGTTCACCGGGCAACGTTAGCGTAGTAATTAAGTGGCCAAATATTCACAACTCGAGCTTCCTCCATCGATGTTGCACCGGAAAACTGAGCAAAGGAAGTACACTTAATCGATGTCCAGTCGTTCCACTCGACCGAACCATTTTCATCTCGCATCGAAATTCACCATACTCATCGAGGTCGTCGTATCGCACCTAACACCCTCGCAATCGAACCTTTACGCCGTTTCCGGTCCGAAACGGTTAGCTAAATCGAATGTAGTTTGTATTTCGAGGCAGAAAAAATGCGCACCGAGGGGAAAAAAAACTAATTTACAATTAGTTTTGGTGCTGTGGGTAAAGAAACTGAATGACGCGACAGATTCTCAACCTTTAGGCATAAACTTGCTCTAGTATTACTGACGATGAATTATTCCATCCGTGGCTACTCCGTAGTTGACCAGTTTCGTCGCGAAATGACCATATAAATCTTAACCACGTATATATTCCTGTATCGTCGTTCCGTAACAATCTTCGGTATTGTTTTATCTGCGCGTCTGATTTAAAGCAAAATGATCAATATTACCAACTAGTATTTTATATAACTTATACGGACTCGAATAATTGGGTAGATTTATCGCTCAATGCGATACCGACTCGCTGTTTCAGCATGCTTGAAATCTGGTATCGAGGTTGATGCTTTACTGTCAATCTGCGCTCTTTCAAGAATTTATTTTTTGAATACCAATATTCTGCTCGCACTAAATCATTAAGCAATGGTTTTCATTCTTTTGTAGATGCTTCTTTATACGGTTAACGTCAATTATCATAATCATAATACAGGGGTGAGCGAAACTTCGGTAACGAGGTCGACGAATTCAAAAACTTGAGAGTCGAAAAACTTCAAAAATTTTATTTTTATTTGAAAATCCGAAAAAATTAAACAAAAAAATGATTTAACGTGTTTGCAAGTTTGAAAAAAAAAACATTTAAAGAAATATACCAAAACAATTTTTTCATTCATTTTTTATAATTTTTTTAAAATTAAAAAAAAAATTACCTATTTAAAAATTTTTTCACATTTATAAACATAAGTTGCTGTAAATAGCATAAATTATTAATTTCAATAGAAAAAAAATTAATTCTTTGATTCTTCAAGTTTTTTTACCAAATTTTTACTCATGTTCGTATAAAATTAAGAGGAAAAAAAAACAATATGACCGAATGTATTTTTTGCAATTTTTCCAAATTCTTAAACTCCATAAATCTTGGTTGAATTTTAAAAATTTTTCGAAATTTAAAAATGTTTACAATTTAAAAAAAAAAAGATTATTAATTAAAAATTTTTTAACGAATTCTACGATTGTATGAAGCTGTCCTACTTTTCAATTTTCTCGACGGTATTACCCAGGTTTTGCCTACTTACGTACATTAAAGGCATTTCAGAAATAAGTAGGTACAGTAGAATGGCACTTCTACGAGTATATAAAATTCTTGTGTCACAGTGTTTGTAACAAAACTACTCCAAAACGGCTTGACCGACTCTCATGAAATTTTGTGCGTATATTCAGTACGTCTGAGCATAGAACGTAAACTATTTTTCATATCACTAAATTTCAAAATGGCGGATCACTCAAATTTGGAGGTGGGCTGGAGAAGAGGCAAATAGTTCAAATTTTTTGTTTTTGACCTCATATGAAAGAGTGAATCACTGACACCAACATATTCAAATTTTAGCTTCCTAAGTGCATTTTAAGAGGAGTTGGAGCAAAAAACGGCTCTTTGAGGAAGTTTGAGTAATGAAATTTCTTGAATTTTCTTCATCTCCTCACAAATTGACACAGAAAAGCTAAACTTCATAGTTGGTAATCAGGATATGGCCTCTTGAATTTGGGTCAAAATGGATCCAAAATGGCGGATCTAAATTCGAGTACAGCTTGAGGAACCTCAAATTAGTGAAAATGTAATTAATATGAATTCATACGATTGGTATGGATAAAGAGTTTAGGATATATCAAATTCACCTCCACACATAGTATTAGAGGGGAGAGGAAGGGAATTGTCAAATTTTAAGGTATAGGCTCTAGGAGCCTCAATTCCTAAAATTTGAAAAATATGAGCTCAAATGATTATTTCGAGCAAGACATATTGCAATAGATTCTAAATTCAACTTTTCATTTGGTTTTGGAAGCCACACGAAGGACGTTTTCTGAGTTGGTACTGTATGTACTATGTAGCCTATATAGGCGCGAAGAGGTTAGCACCGTTATCTGTAAATGTGATTACGTGATCAAACCCAAATTGAGAACTCACTTCCAGTAATACGGAATGACTGCTTACCTTTTCTTCTTTCTTTGATTTTAAGAATATTAATCATTATTTGTTAAGGTATGACTTTAATGTAAAAGTGTATCTGTTATTTTTTGGAAATACATTTATTATAATTACAAGTTTGAACATTCATTTAGGTAAGAGTACGTCTTTGTGTGAATGCTAGACGATACTACAGAATAATCGTAGAGGCAGGACGAAGTCTACCGGATTACCTAATATTTATACAGACTGAATATTTTTTTTTTTCAACTGTTTCACAGTGCCTCCCCTCAAAAAGGTTCCTTTAGGTTCAAGCGAAAAAAATTCAGGAAAAAAACATTTTTAACCGGTAGTGACTTGAGTCTAAAGTTAGGTACCAAAAATTAAAAATTTTCAACAAAAAAAATCAAACACTGTAATTTTTCTTCGAACTTTTTTTTTTTGTGCTAAAGGTCTAAAAAAATTTTCCAGACAATTTTTCCCGAAATATTAAAGGATGAAAATTTTTTTATATTATTGAGACAAAACTCTATACATGATACTTATTATATTTTTAGAAATAATTGACAAATTAAAAATTTACCAACATTTTTTATTTCATTGCCAACACTTGAAAAATATTCCTTATTTCCTACAACTAAAACAGACAACTATTACAGATTATCCCAGAAATTGAAAATTAGTGAGCCACTAGATTCACCCTTCCCTCCTTTGGGTTAATTAGTATGTACACTACTGCTTTGAAGTCAAAGGCCAAAGTGGATGTGAAACTTCAGATCTGACTCCCGGAATCAGGTTAGAGTCGAGTCAAAGTACTCATATTAGACCTAAATAGAAGCTACCAAATTAGCAAAATATTATATGACACGAGAAGTAAAAGGACCTGATCTAAGCTTGTTCCATGTTCCAGAGTCAAAGCCACGATGTATAATTAGGCAAAGACATAGTGGAAAAAAGAAGGTAAAATTCAAACAAGCAGTTGAAAGAGAAAAGTTGAAAATATTCCTTGAAGTTCTGAAAGGCTACTATAAACTAAACAAACATCTTCATTTGTTCAGAATAATGACAACTCTTATCCACAGATGTTCCAAAATAAGAGAAAAAAGGATAGATTGCGTATTGTGGTATTATCTCCTTTTAAGAAAGAACAGATGTAAGTATATGTTTAAGAATAGGGAAAGAAGGAACTCGATTATTGATTCCCCTGTGCCTTCTGGTATCACTGCATTTTAGAACTTGATGAGATAAAACATGAATTGCGAACAGCAAGTTAATAATCATCAGCTGGTGTTGCAAAGAAAAATGTTGATGAGTATTAATCAATTGGTAAAACTGGCAAAATTGCATAGCAATTATCAAATCAGTTGGATTGTTATAGGGATTCTGATACGAGGCACAATGAGCCACTCATTATTTAAGAGTCAGCCTATATCTCAAAAGTCAAGCTTAAGAATAATCTTCAAAATAACATCGAATTTTACTCAATTTCATATGATAATTTTCGAAATATTATGGCCGAAATTGTAAAATAAAATTTACTAAATGCTTGTGATTACGATGCTCATAAAATAACGAATTTGATAGTTAAAGGATAATGGGCATGAATCAAAAAATCTGCACACTAAATCAATAACTAACTAAGTAACTAAATAAATAAAAGTAACAAAGAATTATCAACATTAATCTCAAATTCTTCAATTTATCCAGTAAATCTCTTTATTTGGCAAAACGTCCATTTCAGGCACATTCAGCTTTCTGATTTCTCCTCGTCCTCACTCAAGGAAATGCATAGTAACGATTTTCAATCTATCTTATTCCTCGAAACATCTATTTTTATCTAAAATCTAAAATCTTCTCCTTTTTATGCCTTGGGCACAAATTTCAGTACACCATGGAGAAAAATTATCAGAATAAAAAATCAACAGAAAGTCATCGAAAGTGAATTAAAAATATAATTAATTACACATTATTACTTCGATTTATGATGACAGGCTGTATGATAATTAGCAAGTGTTTTCAATGATCTCCCAGGAGAATTCGGGGAGATTTTATTCCTATGGATCTTGCAATAAGACATTTGAAAGCGTTTTTGCATTAGGGAAGGTAAAAGGTACTACAACATGGAGCGAAAGATCTCTTGTAGTTCAATGTAAATCGTTCAGGATTATGATGAATTTGGGAGGGAGATATCTGTGAATTAGTGGCATTCCCCCCTCCCCCCGGACAGGAAGAATACTGCACATGTGGAGGAACTTCAAAGCATTTGCTCAAACAAAGTTTGTATAGGTTATATTGATTTCTATGTAAATTTTTATATAAAAATATATTAAATACTGAATTAATTTTTTTTTTTCGAAATTATTCCATTTTTGAATTTTATTGTTATTTTTTGAATTTTCAAATAAATGTTTCCCTCGTTTATTGGATTTTTTCATTTTTTAAATGATACCAAAAACGCAGATACTTATACTATTTTTTTGTGATTTTTTTTTTCTTCAAAATAGTCATTTCGCATATATCTATAATAAAGTGAACTACATGAGTACAACTTAATTTTTTAATTTCCTTAAAACATTTTAATATAATATTTGAAGAAATTTCAATATATAATTTTTTTATTTAAATTAAAACTAAAGAAGAAAATTTTTAAAGAATATAAATGAAATTCATAAAATCATTATCATAACAAAAAAAATATTTTCAAAATGAATAACTTTATTTTTTTTAGTTTTTCTTTCAACGTGCTATGCACAGCTATGAATATTCTTGATAGGTATCTTTTCTTTTCAAATCCATCAGAAAATATCAAAATTTACAATAAAAAATAGAAGGTTACCTTGGAATGACAAGCGTGACAATTATTCGAAACGTTATAGCCTATGTATTGGTAATATATACAACGTTCATTTTTCTCGTCCTTCAGAGCTGTTAAATTTCTGTTTCTGGAGCTTAAATAATTCATCTATTATAACTGAAAAAAAAACCTGAAGACTTTTTTCTCATTTTTCAAGTTCTTATTTCATTAGTATTTTTTTATTTCCACAAAATATCACTAAAAAATTTCTAAATAATGAACAAAAAAATTTATCCATGATGTGACTTCAATAATTTATTTTTATTGGGTCACAACCTGAAACTTTGGCCAGAGGCACATTTGTTGGAGAGGAAGACCAGATTTTTTGAAATAGATTAGTCCCTCTGAAGAAAGTGAATAGGGACATGATACGGTGACTTTTGCTGAGGATGCCCGAAAGGCTAGGAATTATTTTAAGTCTAGAGCTGATGTCTGCATAACGAGGACAGATTATCAAAATGTGTGAAATTAATAGAATAGGTCGAGAGGCTGTGATGCAATTGAAAAAGAGTGAATACCAGCTCCTCTCGATTATTTCTGAAGTTATAAAATGATAAAAAGATGAAGAAAAAAATATACAACAAGGTACTTCACTCCATAAGTCCCTATTTCAAGCACACGAATACCCAAAATTTACTTTATTCGAATTTTCAAAAAAAAAAAAAACCTTTTTTGACTTCTTATCTCTATGGGCAAACTATCGCGGTAGATATCCTGATTCTATTCGTGCATGGCAAATAAATTTTTGAGCTTATACATGTCTTATAAACCGTTTATACTAGATACTCGTACAATTTCAAGTGAAGCTTGAATTAATGTCGAATAGATAACAACAGATATCGATATTTTTCTTTAATTAACGAAAAATGCTGATATCTATTTTACATTAATTTGAGCTCAGCTATAGAGTAGATCAATAAGTTGTTCATAAGACATGTATAAGCTTAAAACGGTATTTTTCATAGATCTATTTACCATGTAAATTGTAAATATGCGCATAGGTACATATTACATAGTTTAGTAATGAAATAGATATTTTAATAAGATGTAAATTTTTTTTGGATACTACTCTGTACTTATAAAATAAGAAAGTAGTACCTATAACATGAAGGTAATAAATGTTTCAGAAAAAATTTCCTAGCGAATCAAAGAAATTTTTTTTCAACTTCAATAATATTCGCATGAAGTTATACCTACATTTTTATTTTTGATGAAGTAGGTATAAATTTTTTTTTTTAAATTGAACATTTGCCAAATGATTAAAAATGGTCTGAAACGTAAAGTTTTGAAGACCCCACTCTCTTCCAAATCCCCTTACCAATTCAAATAGGCTGTAATAGCTATCGTTTTTATTAAAAACTCAGCTAAAAATAATAAGTACGTATATAATGCTTCTTATGATAATGTTATCAGCAGTTTTTGAAGCATTTCAGCTATCAATTATCTTGCTTGGTTAGGCTATGAAAAATACAAAATTATAACTGCAGGTTGAAGAAGTATATGAGAAGAAATTCACATAATACTGCAAATAAAATTATAGGTTTATGACTTCTCGTTGTTCGGTGCTTCGACGAGATTCGACTATGATATGAGCACAGCTCTAAATATTTTGCGAAAGAGATCACAAATTCCAATAATACGTTAATCAATCTCAATAGAATATTCCTAATTGATTATACCCTTTTTTTCATAGTATAATCTCACATTATTCTGAAATTCTATGGCTGAAGACGTCTTAACGAAATCATAAAGGACGATTGTCCAGTACGATATCATTTCAAGAACCTTTGGGAATCACGTGAGAGTATTAGAATTCAGCCACTGAGGCGTAAACTGATCACGAGTTCGAATCTAAGAATAAATATAACATCTACAGAACCATCATTGCCCTTATACGAAGTACCAATGAGACTTTTCGAAATAACTGATAGTCGTTATCACCGCCATCATGCACTACGAAGAGGCGACTTTCGAATCGATCTTAATCTCTTATCTATCGCCTATATCGCGAAATTACGTAACTAGATGTGGCGTCTATACGTACCATTCGGATCACGTATTATGACTCATGGATACATCGACATATCGAGCATTAACTAGAAACCGCAATAAAAACAGTATATCGTCGCACATTCGACACAGCTCACGATAAACGAAGTGAAAAAACTACCTCGGCACTTGCAACACTCGAAGGGCAATAGGGAATGAAAATTTTCAGCTCGAAGTTATCAGATGAGAACGAAGACACAGGGAACCGGTTAACGCGGCGTTAACGTTCAAACTGGAGTCGTATCGCGAAACATCACAAGCCTAAAGTTTATTAGAGCGCGCAACAACTCCGGGGAGAAGTTGGAACCGGTACCCGGTTCTTTAACCAACCACAGACTAGTTTCGAATTTACCTTCGAATACCAAAGCGCCTTCAAGGTGGCCCTAAACCTCCCAAGAGTTTTTACACGTCACCCTACTCGCCTTCGTGAGGTTTTCGCGAATGGAATTTTTCTTCGTCGCGTGAAAATTTTACCCTCACAGTGCCTGCAGGAGGAATATACCGATCTAGATTTTTACACGAGGAAAAACATGGTTTATCGAAGACGATCTTTTCGTCTATTTGAATTACCTGTACATGATGAATTTTTAATACGATAATTGATTGTTTAGAAAACCTGTTAACGATGTTCGGTTAAAATGGAAACGATTAGCGATAATTTTTTCCTCGTTTTCCGCTTTCGGACACGTTACAAGTTCGATTTACATACGAAGAATTCGTCGACCGCTTCGCACCACCGGACAACGTATCTTGATAAAGTATTTCTTAAATTATTACTTTCGCTGTTCGACACTACATATTAGTTCGCCGAATGCATATCTAATGAAACTTGTCACTAGGTGTAACACGCTTCAGTGTGAAGATATAATTATTCGTCGTATCGTTCCGAATAAATGATAATGAATCTTCAGCATCGATTTGGTCGCGTTTATCTCACGGTATTCGATACCAAAGAAGGCGATGAGGTTGCTTGTTCATTGGTTACAGGAACGAATTTCAAGTTTCAGAATATCAGAAAAATAATACCAAATGTCAGGGAATAAGGATGACGTAGAATGAAGAGGGAGAGCGATGTCACACTACAGGGGTACCTCAAGTGTTCCCTACTAGTTTCAACAATTTTCCTACTTAATATAGCGTTAAAAGAGACTAGTAATTGTTATTATAAAGAGTACAGTAGAAATGGATAAAAAAAGTCATTAAATCAAAAAAGTGACCATTAAAAGTTTTTCTCATTTATTCCATGGAAGAGGGCCAAATATCAAAACTCCCTCAAGATATTTTTTCGAACGCTTTATTGCTTTCCTACTAGTTTCAACAATTTTCCTACTTATATAGCGTTAAAGAGACTAGTAATTGTTATTATAAAGAGTACAGTAGAAATGGATAAAAAAAGTCATTAAATCAAAAAAGTGACCATTAAAAGTTTTTCTCATTTATTCCATGGAAGAGGGCCAAATATCAAAACTCCCTCAAGATATTTTTTCGAACGCTTTATTGCTTTGCATAATCTTACACTATGTAGAAATCTGATAATGAAATTTATTGGAAATATAATATTGATTGTTGCATTCAGAGGGAGGTCAAAGGAACCGGTGATTCCGAGCATTAACTATAAAAAAGTAAATCCGCTGAAAGTTGAAAATAATATACCGAAGTATAGATCAAACGTACGCTACATAAAATAGAATTTAATTTTTTTAATACAATTTTTTTTTCAATTTACGTACTTGAGTACCCCATCAAGGGCCAATTACAAAGGGAACACTTTCCACAAAAAGTTGCTTATTTCAACAGCATTTATTGTTTAATTCAAATTAAAACC
This sequence comes from Phenacoccus solenopsis, assembly GCA_009761765.1. Classification (NCBI taxonomy): domain Eukaryota; kingdom Metazoa; phylum Arthropoda; class Insecta; order Hemiptera; family Pseudococcidae; genus Phenacoccus; species Phenacoccus solenopsis. The sequence goes on along the minus strand of CM019756.1, from coordinate 32,782,586 downwards.
AAAAAAAAAAAAAAAAAAACAATACTCAACAGCAATCCCCTTAAAATTTTGGAAAATAAATTATAATAAAAAAAAAATCTCTAATATTTTTGAATATGCTCGTAATAAATTCCATTTCATAGAAATATTTTTCGTGATAATTTGAAGAAATCGATTAAAAACACCCAGGGGTGGTAAGCGTTCAAAACAAAATGTTACAAGGGGAATGCATCAAGCAAAATGTTAAAAATTTGAAATATCAAGAAAATGTATACAATTGCAGAAATAAAGCTGAAAAATTTTGAATATCCTGTTTTAAAAAATAAAAATAAATCAAATTAAAAATTTAAGATGAGAAGTTGAAAAGTATTTGCTGACTGCAACATAAATCTCATTTTTTTAAACATTTCAAATCTTGAATTGCATACAGCACTTCATGGCAAGAAAATAAGCGAAGAAAAATCAACAACAAAAAATAACAGCTGTAAATATAAGAAGTGTACTGCATGAAAAGTGGTATTCTTACAAACTATTACTGCATTGAAATTTTAACCTACCCTTTCCCTTTTATACCATCACATATTCTTAAAAGGAGAAGTTAGGTATATTTTCTCTACACTTCAAATGATTTCTTCTACTACTGCATGAAATAGTTTAGTCGTTACGTAGCATTTCCTTTCAAAAATTGAGAATACAGGGGTAGCAGATCACAGCAGCCAAGTTTTGTAGTAGTTTTTTTAAAAATTTTTTTAGCGTTTAATATTCAAAAACCTAAGTGGACATAAGAAATTTCCTTGAAATGTCACTCTTTTCTGCTGCATGCAAAAAAAGATCAATTTTCAGATGCTAAAATATTAATCGCATTTTCACTAATTGAAGATGCCGTCAACGACGGCGAAAGGTTATGTATTAGTTTTTCAATGTAAATAATTATACGAGTCCTGTGTTTAATAAAACTTTTATTTTTTTAAGAATGTTTTTTGAACAACCTGTATGCATAAAATATTTTTTTTGCACACTAAATTAAAGTAGTAGTAGAAAATGACTAATTATTTTAATAAATTCATATGAAAAATTATGTCAAAATATTTAGAAACAAAAAACATTTAATTATTGAAAATACACTTCCAACTTCACAAGGAAAAATTGAAGAAAATTAAATGATGTCACTTCTCATGGTATTTTTTTTTTTTTTAATTTTTAGATATTGTATGTTTGAAATGTGTTTTAAACATCAACTCCAACATGAGTGATTTTCTTTCAAAACAAAAAAAGAATATTTGTTTGGTAAAAAAAAAAAAAAAAAAAAAAAAAAACGGAATTCAAATTTTTATGTCCTAATGACGGATTCTGTGAAAAAAATTACAAAAAAGTAGCGTTTTAATTTCAAGTTAATTTTTTTTGGAAATTTTTTAAAACTGTCACTTACATAAAAGCGATCCATTTTACATGCATACAAATTTTATTTAAAATAAAATAATAATATTTCTTCATTTTACAATTTCATAATTTTTGGGTTCTCTAAGGACTTTTACAAAATTGGACTCTGGACGCAAAAATCCTAAATTTGATAATGAAGCTTATTTTTTAAATCGATTATATCATTAGATTTGTACATGATGTGAGAATTTTTTATTTCAATTTCTGTGAATAAATTTAAGCAAGTAAGACATTTATTAAACATTGAATAATTTTGTAACTGAAGAAGAACGTGTACATTGTCAAATATACGATAATATTTAAATCAAATGAGAATGGTTGTTTCAGATGCATGCATATTATGCTATACACTGATAGTATAACAATTACAATGTATTGAAAATGGGCATTATATATACTCATATTTTCATGCGATGAAGAGGGCAGGATGAATATATTCGTAGAGTGAGGGAGGGGGTACTGAACAGAAGATAGTGAGTAGTTAGAGATTATATTAACCATCATCGAGCATGAATATATTAATTTCAATGTTGTACAATGTCAAATGTGTTCAGTCTTCATGTAATCCCTTTTTATATGGTTCATGCACAAAAATGTATAAGAACAAAACTGGGGGAAATTCAATGTAGAATAACTTACTCCGCGATGTTATTTTCGTAAAATTGAATCTAGAAGAAATATAAGCGAAAACCTGTTTTCTGGAAGGGGAAGGGGAGGAGGGGAGCGTCTGAAAAAGAATTTTTAGGGAATTGATACATGGTGAAATTTTGATATGCGATAATTATTTGTGTTACATTAAACAGAGTGCTTTATAAGTATTTCATATTTCTTGTTTTCTCGGTATCTGTACTTACCAAACACATCATAATCTATCACTGCAACCATCCCCTTTTTCTTTCGATTTGGCTATTCTACAACCAAACTGAAATGCTCGTTTTGGGAAAGTAGCACATTGTAATAATCCTAATTTAACGGCAACTAATCTCAATATTAGTTTATCGCCAACACCAGGCGGAAAAGCTAGAGGATCGCATCTACGTAAAAATTACAATATTAATTTCAATCACTTTTAAATTCTAATTCAACAAATTTAATGGTAAATTAGCGGTATTTACTTTTGCCAAGGGGGCAGATTAGCTATAAATGAAATTAAAAATGTACCCAAGAGGATGATCTGGATAAAAATTAGTAATTTTGTGAATTAAAAAAAAAAAAGTATAAAAATATTTCTATAAAATTATTCATTACGTAAAATAATTTTTTTTGTATTAAAAATAGTGTCGCCATCACTTATTATCATCTGAAGAGAAAAAGGAGGCTTTGTGGGCTTGATGTTTCAGTGAAACTTACTTTAGAAGGAGATTTATAGGGTTGGCCATCAACAAAACCTTCTCCACGACAAGCAAACCATAAAGCACAGCCCAAACTTTCATCTAGAATAGTTTTTAACGGATGAATTAAATGGCAAATATGATTTTGTCTTTTTTCTTGTAGCTCCTCTTGATTTATATTTATCTGAAAGTGAATAAAACGCTAACTACCAAGGAAAAAAATCTAGATTTTAATTTCAACAAGAAAATAGAATAAAATTAATAATAATAATAGTAATAATGATAATAATAATTGAAATGATATGTACAATGGAATACCTTGACGAAATTCCAAGTACGATTAGGGCATAATTGACGAAGTTCATTTAACGAAGATTCACCGGTTTTTCGATCTGGTACATCGAAAGAACCATTTCTGTTAAAAGCCACGTTCAATAAATCGATAGGTTCATCTTCTGGGACGAATTTATTAGCCAAATATGCCACGATAGTGGAATCTAGGCCACCGGAAAAAAGCACTCCAATTTTTGCGTGTTCGTTGGAACACTGATTCTCGAAACAATTTTGACAAATGCTTCTTTGAATTGTAACTCTTTTTTTGACAGAATTGGTTAATAAATCTAGTACTTTATTCGTGCAAGAGTTTACTTCGCTGTTTTCCAGTAAATGCTTCATAATATCGAGGGAATTTTGAGAATTAAGATTTGTAGCAAAAAAATTTTGTTTTTTCATTTCGTTCAATTTAGACTCCAAGTTGAAATAATTGATTGTGGTTTCAGAAATTTGAACATTTGAAGGCAATTGCCAAGTTGCTTCTTTCCAGTGAGACCATGGAAAGAGAGTAACACCTGTAAAAAGTAATTAATTTAATAAAATAAAGTAACAAAAATTTCAAAATCGAAAGAATAAAATAAAGCACTCGCTTGTAACTAAATTCTTTTTGAAATGTAAACAAAATACTCCAGCGGCTGGAACTTCAGTCAAAGTGTCGATATCTTTATGACCAACCGATGTTACAAATACACGTGTATCATTTATGTCCCAAAGCAAACTATGACGACCCAGTACATCACGACTGATCCATAATCGATTGCTTTCATTATCGAAATAGATGAAAGCATATGGTCCCTGTAGTAATTTAACCAACTGTGGTATATCACCTTCGTTGGTTTCCAACCATTTCACAATAACTGTGGTATCACTGATATCTGCATTTTTATCTAGCTGTAAAAATATATCATTTTAAAACGGTTCTCATGATTGAAAACAGTTATGAAAGATAATGATTTACTAAAGGGCCATCGAAAATATCGCCATTCCATAAAAATATACTTTTAGACGTCTGTATCGGTTGACAAGCGAGTTTTTCACCCTGAGTGTGTAAAACAGATGCACAAAAATATCCTATCCAGTGAGTATCTAATTTTGTTACTAGTTCCTTGTAGTGATCTGGACCTCTTCTTTTTAAATTCGCTTTCATTAACTCGATCTAAGATTAAAATAAGTTTTCAAAAAGACGAACTGAGAGTTGAATTGATAAAAAATTTACGAACATTATCTGTACAGTTATCTGCATTCAGTAAGCAACTAATTCCACACATTTTATTCAGCAAAGGGATCAGATCTATATAAAATTAACAGACAAATTATAAATAAAAAATTTACAAAACATAATAATTATTTTAACGAACACAAAACCACTAACACCGTTGAAAAAACGTAAATATTATTTTCAAATATTCTGGTTATCAGTTCAACAATATTTGCACGTGAAAACATCTTATCATAACAAATTCTGATTGACTTAATTTTACATGACGTTTAAAATCTCAGGCCAATCACAATAGAGTAAAGACTGAATGTGACTGTGCGAAGGAAGGAGGCGGGAAACTGGAGTATTCCTCGATTCCTAATTTCCTACTCCTGAGATTTAGACTAGTTTAGAGTTTAGTTTTGGAATTGTGCTTTAGCTGCATAGATTAGTAGCATAATGTGTGATAATTTGTTCTAAAAATAAAATTTCGTGAGAAATCAGTAGTATAGATGACTCACTGTTGAACACAGGACAGCAACACAGATTATGTTCCTGAATTTTTTCTCAGGTAATTCTAAATTTTTTTGCTTGTGTGAACACTTTAATGATTTAACTCAGTCAGCGAATTTAAAAAGAAGAGGATCTGAATTCTTGTTTTTTTCTCTGGCTGAGTTTTCGAAAACGGGGTAACAGCCATAGCGGTGATGAAAGAAGCGGTATGCGGTATCTTGTTCATATTTTTTAATACAGTATGTCGAAACAGCCATTGCGAACTAAGTTTGTTTTGCCCATTCGGATTTCCTCTTTGCATACACTGCATTGTAAGCCTTAAAAAATGCTGTAAGAACTATTCCTGACATCATCAGTGGGGACCTTTAATTACCAAGCTTTCCCCTTACAGAAAAATACTAGTAGTAACACAAAAACTACTAGTTTTACTAATAGTTTTTTCAGAAACTACTAGTTTTACTACTAGTATTACTAGTAGTTTCGGAAAAAACTAGTAATAAAACTAGTAGTTTTTGTGTTACTACTAGTATTTTTCTGTATGGGTCATTTCTTAAAGGTGGGTCCTTTGAGTCGTATATTGGTCCACCATCCTCGTTGCAACTTGGGTCAGGACAACGTTGCTTTTTTTTAGTGCTTCCTTTTGTTTCTGAAATGCAGTTCAGCAATTGTTGCTTTTTTTGGACGTGCCAGTTAGTTGTCAGCCAAATAGGATGAAGTGAAGTCGCCATGGATATGGTGGGCAATGCGTACTTGCTACTTGGAAATAGGAAGGGTATCCTTTTCACCTGTGCTCACAACTATCCTTACAACCATACTCACTACTTTGTTGATATCGTTGCACTTGTATCTCCTTCTCTGATTATGTAATTAGATACCTACTCCTGACTGCGTCATTTCGTCTATTTTGTAGATTTGAACTTAAATTCTTCTATCTAATATATTTTGTGACACGAATGAAACTTTGATTTTCTCGTCGCATTTTCCACAAATGAAAATTGAACATGAAAAAGAACCGGTTTTCTCCGTATTCATTTCAAATATACCTAATAATTAAGTGGATCTCCAAAATCTATAGATATAGTAATTCAAAGCCTCTACGTATGAGGTGCACGAGGGACAAATAATTGTTCCTTCATTTCTTTTTAAAACATTGATGTGATTGAAGCATTTATTTTTCATAGGTATTGTCTTTGACTTCCACTTGTGCTTTCAGCTAATGAATGTTAAAAGTGAAAAAAATAAGGTGTCGTGGAACGTCTGGCAGATGTAAAACATTAAAATTCGTTTTTATTGAGAAGGAAAATAACGTTTGGTCTAGATGAAAAAGCATGAACTAGGGCACCTACATAGATGGGTAAAGTCACAACGTCACTGTAGTTATACGCTACACTGATTGACGTAACCTTAGGCTATAAAATTATATTGCAGTGTACGTATTTCTGAACTTTATGGAAGCGGTATTAAAAATTTTCAAGTGTACCCTACGGTTTTGAAATTGCTCTCCTGAAGAAAATTTCTTGCTCTTTTCAATGTTGTGTAGAAAACTGTTTTAAACCTAAATTTACCTCTCTAATGCCTCTTTTGTGTAAAAACATTGCAATTTCTGCATTTTAATACGAGTTTTTTTTATGTTTTTAAATGACAGCTATTACAGTCTACCTGATTCGGGTAGGAAAGGTTAAGGAAGGGTGGAGTCTTTAAATCTTTACATTTCAGGTCGTTCGTAATCATGTTTTCCTCCACGCGTAGTGCTGACAGGTATGAATGAAACTCATTAAAAATTAAAAAATTATTTTTTGATTTTTTGTTACACCTCAAAATGGCGAATTGTACAAATATTGAGGATGTTTGAGGGAGAGGGCAAATTACTCAAAATTTTCGTTTTTAGTCTCATATAAAAAAAAGTGTCGCAAGCATCAACATATCTAAATTTCAGCTTCCTAAAATATCACAAATTCACCTTCACACATGATGTTCGAGGGAGGAAGAGAAGCTATCGACCTACAAATGTGGTGAGGGTACGCGTTAGGACGAATTTTTTTTAATATGGTGTGATGATAAAATGAGCCCAAATGACTAACTTATTCTGATTTTAGTTCCCTTAGTGAATTTGGAGGAGAGTTGGAGTCAAAAAACAGATTTTTAAGAAAGTTTGGTAGGCAACCTCATTTGAAAATCTGAATAAGCCTCAAATCAAAACTCAGCTACAGTAATGTCGCATGAATACTTACATTTTATTTTTTAACTTCTCATCTGCATTACTCAAAATTTTCAATTGTAGCATATGGTTTTGAAATTGCTATTCTACAGAAAATTTCACCCTCTCTTCAATGGTTGATCAATAAAAAAATCATTTCAGTTTTTATGAAGAATGTCGTTTTCTTATTCAGAAAATAAGAGAAATGCCGCCTGTAATAGGTTCAAAGGAAATCTCGTAAATGAGTCTAATTTTTTTTTAGACGATAGATCACATATAAAAATGGTCGTTTACTCGTTTCAAAGTAAGGCGAGTTTGACGCTTAAAAATTAATTAATTAAAAATATGAATTTAATGAAGAAATTTAATTTATGAATTGAATGTGTAAAACAAATTGATAACTGAAGTGAGTAAACTAAATAAAATAAAAATGAATGCAATACGTAATAAATATGTACCTAAGTATAGTTGAAATTTGAATACTTCATTTTTTAGTTGATTTTTTGCTCTCTTCGACATTATTTTTATTCATTAAAAATAGTAAAACGCTTTAAAAACACTATAAATCCCCCATAAAACGAAATTTATACACGTTGATTTAGAGGTGTCCATTATGCCGCATTGATTTTGAGACCTCTATTTTGAAAGGTTGTTGGAAAAATGAATATGACTCAAAAACCATTGCTTCAAAAAATCTTAAAAAACTCAGGGGGTTAGTAGAAGGATGCAACTACATATCAAGCTATTTTTATCGCTAAAATGTTAATTTAAGGACTTAGCATATCGATTCGCGCTTAGCATGCCCATTATCCCATTATCCCCCAATCTCTCTATATTGAATAATTAATAAAATAACATGAATGAGATAATACCTAAATAAAAAGATAAAGAAAAATATTTGTTAAATTGAATTAAATAAAAATAATCAAATAGTTGAATAAAACAATTTGGATAAACTAAACGAAATATATGAAATGAGAAAATGTAATAAATATAATTGCACTTTTAATGCTTAATTTTTCAGTTAATCCCGAACCATTTCAAACTACATAGTACTCATAATTCGAGCTTATATGTTTAAAATGTCGAAATCGCTTTTTTTCTGTAAAGGATGAAAAGTCCATTTATTCATGACGTCATTTACATTGCAACAATATACCAATCCTTTGAGTTTGACATCCAACTGATTTATTATGTTAATCTGGTAATTTTCTGGACATTTTATTGCTGCATTACATTGAAGTTTTGAATTATCCATTTCTTCGTCCTCGTTATGTAAAATTATGGCTATTCCTTTTGTTTCTTCTTTGTTAAAAATCAAGTAACCTATTGCGTATGGAGTATATTTTTCCCAATTGTCGTACCCTTCTTCATCGCTTCGTGTGTAAAGCGGTACAGCGAATATTCGAAGTTCATCTATTGTTGACTAGATATAAGGAATAAAATTAATCGAAATATACGTACTAACCGATTATGAAACCTGAGAAACTTTTCAAACTTACAATAGTGGTAATGAATTCTTGAGTTTCAAGAAAAAGTTGAATTATATTGTTATATACGAGGATAATGTTGGAGTAGTGAAAAAGTACCCTTTTTAATTGTACGAAAGGAAAATGAAGTCTTGAAGCAAGCATTGCTCGATGTTTGAAAGGGGGTACTGTAGTGTTTTCCCTTTCCCATGTAAAATCTTTCTGTAAAATAAAAAAATTATGGAGTTAGCTAGAACGATATTGAGATTATGTTATATACTTTGTAATGATGTTATGTAGGCTGGTATAATGCTTGACATTACGGTAAGTGTTTATTAGAGTGCAGCCTAGTTATATGCATATACCATCATATATGTAAAGCTACAAGAAAAAAAAGTTCAACAATTTATCATACGACCCTTATTGCAGGTAGGAAGCTGATTTTTTTTATTCCAAAGGTGTTGAGTGGTAGATGATGCTAAAATCATAGCGAAAGGCCTATTTTGATTTTGAAGGCCTCAGATTTGGGGTGGGGTGCTAAAATTTAGGTATAGAAATTTTGGGAAATTTTTTTTCCAAATCTTATCCCAGCTCTAAATCCAAAATTTCAACCTTCTGCACCCCATAGAACGAAAGTTATATCCCAAGAATCAGAATTTGGGGATTTTTTAAACCCCCACCCAAATTTTTGAAATAACTGAATTTCAACCACGACATCTTTTTCCGTGTACTATCTTCGCTATCTAGAGCAATTTTCAAGAGTTTTGGCTCCAAAGGGGGGGAAGTACTTGATAAAAACCCAAATTACGTTATCTTAGGTTCCCATGGGGCAATTTTAATTTTGAAAAAACGTACAGCTGTATTTTAACAACAGATACTTCGTATTAAAATTTCAAATTAATTCGTTTATTAACACGCTCACAAGGGACGAGATATGCTTGTGAAAAATATGCCTCGTTACAAATGTTATGGAACGTTGCAGCTTGCATTACTTAGTGTACGTACATAAACGATAGTAAACATTGATGTACCTCCTATACCTACAAAAGAAATGGCAATTCGTTGAGCGACGATTCCTATGTAGCTAGCTAAGTAATTCCAATTCTCCTCAAACTTGGGACTTTCAAAATAAAAATGGGCTAGGCCATTCGCCTTAATTTTAGCATCATCTAGCGCTCAGTATCTTTCAATTAAAAAAAAATTAGCTTCCTAGCTGCAATAGGGGCCAAATGATAAATTGTTGAACTTTTTTTACTTGCAGCTTTATATTAAATTATTATTTTTTTTTATACCACGTTTAGCACACGCAGATGTTAATGGAATTTGCTCAAAACTTGGTGAGAGACTCTTCTTGGAAATTCAATAAAAGTACTTTTTTGTTTTTTCGATAAAATTCAAAATGGCGGATCACTCAAATTTTGAAGGGGGCTGGAGAAAGGGCAAATAGCTCAAATTTTTCGTTTTTGATTTCATATGAAACAGAAAATCAAAGGTACCAACATATCCAAATTTCAGCTTCCTAAGTGCAATTTTAGGGAAGTTAAAGCAAAAAACGGTTTTTTGAGGAAGTTTTGAGTCATGAAATTTCTTGAATCTTCCATATCTCCTCACCTAATCAACTTAGAAAGGTCAAACTTCGTATGTTGGGTTAACTGGTGACCAGAATATGACCTCTTGAATTATTAAAATCAAAATGAAATCGGTTTTGAGATGCGCGCGCATCCTTCTTTTGAATAACAGGTATATAAGAGAAAAAAAGTTGTAAATTTTAACAAAAGCTTTGTACATGGGCAAGGGCAAGGGTAAAGTTGTGAAATTGTTTAGAATGGTAGGTATACAAAGGTATAAAGGTTTCGATAAAATTCAAAATGAGAGATCGTTCAGATTTTGAGGAGGGCTGGAGAAGGGGCAAGTGGCTGAAATTTTATGTTTTTGAATTCTCACGAAAGAGTAAGTCATGGACACTAACATATCTTAATTTCAGCCACTCAAGTAAATATGAAGGGGAGTTTTAGCAAAAAAAGGCTTTTTGAGGTAATTTTGAGTCGTGAAATTCTTGGATCTTTCATATCTCCTCACCAAATCACCCTAGAGAAGTCAAACTTTGTGTGTGAGGTTAGTTAGTGACCAGCATATGACCTCTTAAATTTGGTTTAAAATGGATTCAAAATGGCGGATTATTATAATTTGAGTAGAAACTGAGAGGCTTCAAATTAGTAAAAATGTTATTAATATGAATTCATATGATTATTAGGGATAAGAAGTATAGTATATCCCCTATTCACCTCCATACATGATGTTGAAGGGGAGAAGGAGGGGTTATCGACCTTGAAATGTGGTGATATACATGAGAGGCCGAACATTTTTTATCGGTGACTAACTTGTTCTGATTTTAGCTTCCCAAGTGAATTTGACGGGGAGTTACAGCAAAAAAAAGGCTTTTGGGAGGGGGAAATTACTGTAGGAAAGTTCATGCTTCATCCTTATCTCATCACCAAATCGGCCTAGAAAGGTTAAACTTCGTGTGTAGAATTAGCTGATGACCAAAATATGACCATTTTAATTTGATCAAAATGGATGTAAAGTGGTCATAAAGATTTGAAGATAATTTGAGCTGCCTCAAATAATTATAAGTTGAGAAATATATGTTCATATGAATGTTTCATGGCAAGAAATACTAAACTTCTTAAGTGGTTTTGGAAAGGATAGGGTAGAGGTTTTCAGACTTGGTATTGAGTGTGGGCTGTACCTATGAAGAGTTAACAACGTTATTACCGAACCAGAACAAACCCTAGTTGAAAATTCAGCTTCACTAATGCGGCATGGCTGCTTACATGTTTTTTTTTTATTCAACCTAAAATAAAATGCAATTTGCGACGAATGTTGGCAACATTGCTTCAGACTATTTGCAACTTTGACTCCAAAATAATGATTTGAATAGGTAGATCTTAATGGTTTCAAAATATTCGAAAAAAGCATTTTAACATTGAAAATACTAATTTTTTTAAAACTAGCATAGTTTAATTCAGCCTCACAATCTGTATCTTTTGAATGCTAGTAATTTTCTCCGAACCCTTTTTTTTAGGGGGGAAGGTGGGAGTTTGTGATTTCTCTCTGTTTTCATTTTAAATAAATATGAGCGTACATCAAAGTGGTTTGTCCTATAACAGGTTACACCATTTGAGATCATGTGAAAAATTTCAACTTTATTTTTTCAAGTGCATTGTTTACTGATGACGTCAATATGAGCAACTGTGAGTTGATAATATCAACAGCCAATAAGGCATCAGTCTTAATGAGCATTGATAAAATTTCGATTTCTCCCCTTACGCCGCAAAAGTGGTAAGTCCACGTGTACATTTAGCTGCTCATATTGACGTCATTTAGAACCAAATATTTTTCATTTTCATTGGTTGTTGTTCTCAGACTCTTGTGGCTGAGAGAACCAATAGAAATTTATTAAAATTTCTTGGTGGCCAGCCGGAATGGTTTAACCTGTTATAGGTCAAACCACTTTGAGCGTACATATCGTAAAATTAAATAATTACATCACAAGCAGGTAGTATGAAGTACAAAATGTGTTTGTGTTATTAATTTTATATTATACACACATACCATAGCGCTTTCCATAAACTTGAGGTCTTCCTCGAAATTTGCAACTTCATAACCAAAGGTTGTTGGTTTCGTTATAAAAATCTTTTCTTCTTTATATATTTCTTCGCTTCTGAGCAGCTTCAATGAATTAATTTCGTAATCGACGTAAAGAGTTTGCTGATTTCCATGGTCGTAACATAAATTGTACACAGTTAGAAAACCAACTGTGTACTTACCCTTAAAATGGTTGAAAATTACTGGTAAATGTTCTCGAAGTTTCTAATCTTTTTAGGGAAAAATTTAATAATTTTAAACTTACCTTGTTTGCGTTAAACAAGTTTTCGTAGCAGTACTTTATGAATAACAGGGTTAAATTAATAATTTTTCGTTTATTCCCCGATATTATTCAACTACGAACGTGAAAATTCGTACAAAATATTATTCCTACCTTATATCCAATTTTGTATAAACGTCCAGAACGTTGATTCACTGTGCATGAATCCTTAAATGCGGCCATCGCATTTATAGGTGTTTCGCAATGATATGCTCTCGAAACACTTTTTTCACTCTCGGCGACTAAACACCCATCGAGTGTATCCGTTTCATTCACGGCTCTTTTTTTCGGATCAATTGATCTTGGACAACAGTAGTAGATATCACCGTCCCGGTATATATATGGTTTGTGACCATGGTCTTGGTTTATTTTTTCCTGTTTTTGGATTGTTTTTGGAGTGAAGAATTCGATAGCATTATTCTTTTTATATAGCACCAGAGCCCTTTTCGCTGTGTAACATAGCGTATTTATTGAATACAATATACAGTGCATTTAATAATTGAAAATATATGAATTTTTTCGATACTAACCACCATAATTGTTCTCCTCTTGCGCGATTACGAACACTGCACAAAAACTAGCTATCATTAATGCTACTCGATGGCCCATATTTGTATCCTCAGTAATAAGCTTGAAAAATGTTCTCAACTCTGAGGAAGTTTTCGAGTGGAATGAAGTTGTAGACTGATTCCTCGAAACAATTGTTCGCGCAAGGATTGACGATGTTTTGCATAGTGTCACTATGACTTTGATTAATTCGCGTATGCTTGTTGATTGTAGATGGGCACGACGTATATGAACATCTGGTGTTTATTGCGCGTTAAGCGAAACGAAAATTCTGTTGGAAAATGTCTTCGCTTAGGCGTTGCGATTTGTTGAAATTTCTTGGCTTTTCATCGAAAAATGTTAGCCGATTGTAAAACATTTGAGATGGGACTTTACGCCTTGTGGAATTTCATACATTGAATGATCACGGGCAAATTAAAAATTTCGCTTTTACAGTTAAGTGTTTCAAAAAAAAGGTTCCCAGTTGATAAGCGACTTCAGAGATGAAAATTACGCCATGTCTTCTGCCCCAACTTTGCTTCGAATGTACTTATATTCGTTATTTGTCGGGTTACGAATACTGAATACTTCACGTATTCGGTATTCATTGCTCGATGAATAACGAATACAAGTATTCAGTGTACGATTACTGAATATGTCGTATTAAGTAGGTTCAAACATGGGAAGACGTATCAGGGGTCTTCAAAATTGAAAATTTGATTCATACACCGAATGAGGTGGATGGGAGAATCAAAGGTGGTATTAACTTATGAATTTTGAACATTTTCGAGTTTCCTGCTGAAATATGATTTCTGGAAATGAGTACCACGTTCGTTCCAATACGACAGTTTTTGCGAATGTGAATTTCGTGGTGATGACAAAAATTTTGAATTTTGAGCCTTTTCAGAGGTTCCTGAAAATTTGATTTTTGAAATTACCCCCTTCATGTGGATATGGAAGTTTTCTCAGAATAAGATTTCAATAATGATGTAATTTTGAATTCTAAATTTTTAGTGGTTCCCAAAATTCAGTTTTTGAAAATACTTTGGTATCGTACAAGTGAATGTTAGGTATGACGATTCTTCGCTTTTTACAAAAAATGCGCGAATCGAAAGAACGATAAGTGTTTTGAAGTTTGAAGTTTTTATCTGAGGTTTTAACTTGAATACGAACTGTATTACGGCTACCTGTTTTAGGAAAAGGAGTGATGGGAGGGCGGAGCTAGATGAGACTTATTTTAATTCACCGGTGGAAGCTGCATACCGTCACTAGGCATAGAAAACTATTTTGAATGTGAGGGGAGGGGTTATAATTTTTAAGGAATTTTTTATTTTTTTTTTTTAGTAATATTGTTATTTCTCGTCATTAAATAAACGTGGACAAAAGTTCTTTAATTTTTAATAAAATTAAAAAAAAAATCGTAAACATTTTAAAAATAATATTAAAAGTTTAGAAAAATGAAAACAACATTATTTGGAGAACATTGAATATATCAATTTAAATATGCGAACTTGGAAATTTGAAAAAACTTCAAAAGTAGGTAATCTTATATTTAAAAAAAAATTGAAACTATTATTTTGAAAAATTAAATTTTTAGTAAAAGGTTTGATTTTTAGGCCACCAAATCAGTCACTTCATCATTACTAATATTTTGAAGAACGTTATTCTCGATTGCCATTAGCATGTTATATTGGATTGATCAATCAGGAAGAGTGCAGGTTATTCAATAATTATTAATACTGCAATTCATACGCCCTAAAAATATCGAAATTTACGCATATAATATCGATACCTTAAAACGAAAATGTAGTATGTTCAGACTTTGCTTGAGCCTTCTCATGAGTCACTTTGATAGAAAGGTTTAGGCAAAGTCTGGACACACTACTTTTTTTCTTTAAGGTATGGAATTAGAAAAGTATATGTCCAGATTTTGCTTGTATCTTCCTGTCAGTGTGACTCGCTCTCTTCACATTCATGAGAAGGCTCAAGCAAGGTCTGGACTTACTACATGTTTTTCCTTTAAGGTATCGATATGTGTTTTTGACCACTGAAATATGCAAAAAAAAGTGTCCTAAAAACCTTCAAATATGCAATTACAATATGGGTATCGTTGGAAAGGATTTTTCAAGTACATTAATGAAGTTAGACTTGTTTTTGTAGAAATCATTTATTTATTAATTTTTATCAATTAAAAAAAAAAACTCTACATTTTCTCGAATTATACGCTATTAAAAAAAAAAAACAACATACCAATTTATAGGATTTCATGTCTCAATTCTTAGAGAAAAAAAAATAGACTATATTTTTTAAATGAAGAGCTTTCATGAGTTTGCCAATTTTGCTTAAAAATCAGCTAAAGAGTGAAAATTTGTCAAAAATATGCCGAAAATCAGCCATAAAAGTAGAAATATGACAAAATAAGCATGAAACATCAGAAACACGTTTAAAATGTTGCATTTTATGCATTTTTGCCCGAAATATGCAAAATATGCGCAATCAATGTGGGTTCATTTCACAATAAATTTTATGACTCCCAAACATTTCCTTAATATACCCAATCATTTTCAACACCGAAAAATATACATTGCATATTCATTGCCAGAGACGAAGAGAGGGGGGTGCAAAGGGTGCATTTGCACAGGGCTCGGATTTTTTTTTGAGATCCATAAAATTTAGCCGGGCCCGAATTTCTTAATGGACCATACTGAAAAACATGTAAGAACTAAAAAAAAAACGTAAGCAGCCATGCCGCATTACTGGAGCTGAGTTTTTAACTGGAGCTTGTTTTGATTTAGTAATAACCTTGCTTAACCATTCATGACTACAGGCCACACCCAATACCAAGTCTGAAAACCCCTACCCTATCCTTTCCAAAAACACTTGAGGAGTTGAATTTGGCACAAATGTAGTATTTCTTGCCATGAAATAATCATGCGAACACATATTTCTCAAATTATAACTGTTTGAAGGTCCTCAAATTATCTTCAAATCATGATAATCCGCCATTTTGGATCCATTTTGACTCAAAATTTAAGTGGTTATATTCTGGTCACAAACTAATCCTACACACAAAGTTTGACCATTCTAGGCCGATTTGGTGATGAGATATGGAAGATTCATGAAATTTCCTGCAGCAATTTCCCCTCCAAAAGCCGTTTTTTGCTCTAACTCCCCTCCAAAATCACTGAGGAAGCTAAAATCAAAATACGTTTGTCACTTGGGCTCATTTTATCATATGACACAGCAATAAAAAATTTTCGACCCCTCCTGTACCCCCACCACTATTTTAGGTTGTAACCCCGCCTTCCCCCTCCAACATCATGTATGGAAGTGAATTCGGGATATAGTATACAACTTATCCCAATAACCATATGAATTCATATTAATTACATTTTTACCAACTTGAGGCTCCTCAAGCTCTACTCAAAATTTTGATAATCCGCCATTTTGAATCCATTTTGATCCAAATTCAAGAGGTCATATTGTGGTCACCAACTAACCTCACACACAAAATTTGACCTCTTTAACTTGATTTGGTGGGGAGATATGGAAGATTCAAGAAATTTCATGACTCAAAACTTCCTCAAAAAGCCGTTTTTTGATCTAACTCCTCTCAATATGCACTTAAGAAGCTGAAATTTGGATATGTTAGTATCCGTGACTCACTCTTTCATATGAAATCAAAAACGAAAAATTTGAGCTATTTGCCCTTCTCCAGCCCCCTCAAAATTTGAGTGATCCGCCATTTTGAAATTTATCGAAAAAACAAAAAAACTATTTTTGCGTGTTTGCAAGAAGAGTTCCTCACCAAATTTTGAGCGAATTTTATGAATACTCGCCGGCGCTACGCGTGGGGGAAAAAAATATATATATATACCAAAAAGTTGGACATTTGCCAGATGATTACAAATGGTCTGAAACGCAAAGATTTGAAGACCCCACCCTCCCCCGACCTTCCCTTCCCAAATCAGGTAGGCTGTAATAGCTATCGTTTTGTTAAAAACTCAGCTAAAAATAGTAGATGTTTAACAGTTCATAAAACACAAATTATCAGTAGGTATTTTCTGAAGTGATAAGAATGAATTATAAAATATAGGTACAATGTTGTTATTTTTGTAATGTGAAGTGTGGTGTAAAAAAATGTTGAAGTGGGAGGGGTGGGCTGAAAATGCACCGGAAAGAGTCCGAGAAATTTTTTACCAGTGCCCAGTTTGTCTTTGTTTATTACAGCTCTAGTAATTATAATAATTGATCCGCTTTCTGATTGGTCATACGTCACGCGCAAAGCGACCAATTATAAGGCTAGAGTATGATAAAATCTAGGTAATTTCATTTTTACCTTCTTAAATAATATCGCTCAGTTTTTAGTGAAGGACTGAAAATCGTTTGTAATTTGAATCATCAGCTGATTCATGTTTTTGTTGAGGTAATTTACCACTTTCCAACTTGTTCATTGGTTGTTACACGAGCGACGTACAATTAATCAGAAAGCGGAGCACACCTATAATTACTCTATAACTTGCACTCTCATGCGTGAGGTTAAAGGAAAATGTGAAACAGTGATGCGGCGCCATTTGGGCAGTTGAGTCGCTTTTATTCTTAATAAATCCTTATGACCGATAATCTAATACTGTCAAAAGCTTGTTGTATTTGGAACTCGGAAACTAGATCAACGAATTTTTTTCGCACAATGTTGTGTATAATATACTGTTTAATTCCGCGTACTTGAATCAAATTACACTCAAAGCTTGACAGTCGAATTTATTCTTTCTCTTATACAAGACGTGTTGCATTCGTAATCCACTAAGTATTACAATGAAATATTATAATAACATATTTTTGACTCATCTGATCTATCTCGGATGAACATTCGCCATCCTATTGTCATATTTGCACATACCGGGTGACTACTTGAACCCCAGTGAAAAAATTAACTAAAAAATGAATACATTCAATACATAATGTGTATTTTTGACAATGAAAGTTTAAATTAAAATTTTGCATTTCATTGATAGACGCTTTTAAACATTAAAATAAACTTTATTTATGACATTTATTCTTACTAATATCATTCAAATATATAATTAATTTCTGTGAGGGAAAAATTTTTGCGCTTAGGGTGCTCGAATCAAGTAGTCACCTGGCTTGTCCTTTTTCTACTCGTGAACTAGGTAAAATCTATTATATTCGGTAGAAGTTGCGCACGCTGCACTGGTTGTTATAGTTGTTATATCGATTACATAATATCATAAATTAACCATACATAGATAGCACATCAGTATGTGCGAATTTATCACTTATAAATGTTGAAAAAAGAGCCAGCAGTTTTTTATTAATATTTAGGATAAAAATTGAGTTACGATTGTTCGAAAACAGCTCATTCGAAACAGCTTGACATTTCATACATGATTCCGTTTTAAAACATTATTGCCATCAATGTGAGTCTCGAGTTATTTTAATAAAACCAGTTCATTGTTTAGAGCGCCCTCTGTGAATGAGCTCCAGTACTAAATTTTTTGCAAATATTTCTAGAAAAAATATAGATAGAAAGTTTACAAGTAGCTCATTCAAAAGAGCATAAAATTCTGAATGTGTTTCACTTTAAAAAAATAATTGTCATTGATTTACTTTTTGAGATAATTCATAGCAAAATAAAAAAATCGTTTTTCAAAATAATTCCAAAAGTAAATCGATAACAGTTACTTTAGAAAAATTAAATTATTTTGCATTTCAATATCTTTAAAATAAGCCTTTTGCGAGCCCTCCATCTTGAATTGTTACCAAGATATTAGCAAAAAAATGATTCCAGCTCCAGTTTTGGAGTGATAAAAATTTAACGTACGGTGGGCTATCTATGTATAGTTAATCTATGATAATATTTACAAATTAGCGCTTACCTGTTAGATAGAGTTAACTTTCGGCTACCGACTTAATTTTATATTTTACACGGGTAAAGTCACAACGCCATCATAATGGCGCTACTCTGATTGACTTGACCTTTAGATTAAAAATATAAGTTCAATAAAGATATTTAATTCATAAATTGAATTTATAAAACGTATTGATAATTGAAATGAGTAAATTAAATAAATAAATCAAATCAAATTGATTAAAAATGAATACAATAAATTAAATAATGTAAATAAATCAGCGAAAATGAATCAGATTAAATAAAATAAAGTAAAATTAAATATATGAATGAATGAATGAATGAATGAATTAATAAATAAATAAGTAAATAAATAAATAAACAAATAAATAAATTGGATAAATTTAATTAAATAAAAATAATCGATTGATTGAATCATACAAATTTGATAGGCTAAGCAAAATTATGAAACAAAAAAATGTAATAAATATAATTGATATTCAAATACTTAATTTTATTGTCACTTCTGAGCAATTTATTCAACTTCACACAGTACTCAAACTTCGGGCTCATCTATGTTTAAAATGTTGAATTCGCTAATTCTCTATAAAGGATAAAAACTCCATTTCTTCATGATATCATTGATATTGCAACAATATGCCAATTCTTTGTGTTCGACATTCAGCTTATTTATCATGTTCTGGTAATTTTTTGGGCATTCTATTGTTGCATCACATTCAGGTTTTGAACTAGCCTTCATTTAAAATATTATAGAAAAAAAAAAGTAATTATGTTTTCCTCCACGCGTAGTGCTGACAGGTATGAATGAAACTCATTAAAAATTTGGTCATAGACTTGTCTTGAAAAAGCGAAAAAAATTATTTTTTGATTTTTTGCTACACCTCAAAATGGCGAATTGTACAAATATTGAGGATGTTGGAGGGAGAGGGCAAATTACTCAAAATTTTCGTTTTTAGTCTCATATAAAAAAAAGTGTCGCAAGCATCAACATATCTAAACTTCAGCTTCCTAAAATATCACAAATTCACCTTCACACATGATGTTCGAGGGAGGAAGAGAAGCTATCGACCTACAAATGTGGTGAGGGTACGTGATAGGACGATTTTTTTTTAATATGGTTTGATAATAAACCATATAAAATAATAGATAAATAAAAAAAAAAGAAACGCCTCTAGCCTAGAGCTGTACATGGCGTAATTTGATAAAAAAAAAAAAATGAGCCCAAATGACTAACTTATTCTGGTTTTAGTTCTCTTAGTGAATTTGGAGGAGAGTTAGAGCCACAAAACAGATTCTTAAGGAAGTTTGGTAGGCAACCTCATTTGAAAATCTGAATAAGCCTCAAATCAAAACTCAGCTACAGTAATGTCGCATGAATACTTACGTTTTATTTTTTAACTTCACATCTGCATTACTCAAAATTTTCAATTTTATTGTAGCATAGGGTTTTGAAATTGCTATTCTACAGAAAATTTCACCCTCTCTTCAATATTTCGTGAATAAAAAAATCATTCCAGTTCTTATAAAGAATGTTGATTTATTATTCAGAAAATAAGAGAAATGCCGCCTATAATAGGTTCAAAGAAAATCTCGTAAATGAGTCTAATTTCTTTTCAGACGATAGGTAACATCTAAAAATGGTCGTTTGCTCGTTTCAAGGTAAGGCAAGTTTGCGCTTAAAAATTAATTAATTAAAAATATGAATTTAATGAAGAAATTTAATTTATGAATTGAATGTGTAAAACAAACTGATAACTGAAATGAGTAAATTAAATAAATGAAAATGAATGCAATACGTAATAAATACCTAGCTATAGTTGAAATTTGAATACTTCATTTTTTAGTTAATTCTGAACCATTTCAAACTACATAGCGGGTACTCAAAATTTGTGCTTATATGTTTAAAATGTCGAAATTGCTTTTGTTCTGTATAGGATGAAAAGTCCATTTATTCATGACGTCATTGACATTGCAACAATATACCAATCCTTTGAGTTTGTCTTTCAATTTATTTATTATGTTAATCTGGTAATTTTCTGGACATTTTATTGCTGTATCACATTGAAGTTTTGAATTGTCCTTCATTTCTTCGTCCTCGTTATGTAAAATTATGGCTATTCCTTTTGTTTCTTCTTTGTTAAAAATCAAATAACCTATGACGTATGGAGTATATTTTTCCCAATCGTCGTATCCTTCTTCAACACTTCGATTATAAAGCGGTACAGCGAATATTCGAAGTTCATCTATTGTTGACTAGATATAAGGAATAAAATTAATCGAAATATACGTACTAACCGATTATGAAAACTGAGAAACTTTTCAAACTTACAATAGTGGTAATGAATTCTTGAGTTTCAAGAAAAAGTTGAATTATATCGTTAAACACGAGGATAATGTTGGAGTAGTGAAAAAGTACCCTTTTTAATTGTACGAAAGGAAAATGAAGTCTTGAAGCCAACATTACTCGGCATTTAGGAAGTAATTTGTGTAATACCGGTTCCCATCTATAATCTCCCTGTAATGATAAAAAAATTATGTGTTTAGCTCGGACAGTATTGAGATTATATTGTGTTCTTATTAACGTTATGTAGGCTGGTACAGTGCTTCACATCACAAAAAATGAAAATTCAGCTTCACTAATGCGGCATGGCTGCTTACGTGTTTTTTTTTTTATTCAACCTAAAATAAAATGCAATTTGCGAATGTTGGCAACGTTGCTTCAGACTGTTTGCAACTTTGACTCCAAAATAATGATTTGAATAGGTAGATCTTAATGGTTTCAAAATATTCGAAAAAAGCATTTTAACATTGAAAATACTAATTTTTTTAAAACTAGCATAGTTTAATTCAGCCTCACAATCTGTATCTTTTGAATGCTAGTAATTTTCTCCGAACCATTTTTTTTGGGGAGGTGGGGGTTTGTGATTTCTCTCTGTTTTCATTTTAAATAAATATGAGCGTACATATCGTAAAATTAAATAATTACATCACAAGCAGGTAGTATGAAGTACAAAATGTGTTTGTGTTATTAATTTTATATTATACACACATACCATTTCTTTTTCCATAGATTTGAGGTGTTCTTCGAAATTTTCAACTTCGTAACCAAAGGTTGTTGGTTTCGTTATAAAATTCTTTTCTTCTTCATATATTTCTTTGCTTCTAAGCAGCTTTAATGAATTAATTTCGTAATCGACGTAAAGAGTTTGCTGATTTTCATGGTCGTAACATAAATTGTACACAGTTAGAAAACCAACTGTGTATTTGCCCTTAAAATGATTGAAAATTAGTGGTAAATGTTCTCGAAGTTTCTAATCTTTTTGAGGGAAAATTTAATTTCAAACTTACCATGTTTCGGCCATACGAGTTTTTGTAACAATACTATATGAATAACAAAAACAAATTAATAGTTTTTCATTTATTCATCAATATTATTCAAGCACAAAGGTAAAAATTACAAACGAAATGTTGTTCTTACCTTATATCCAATTTTGTATAAACGTCCAGAACGTTGATTCACTGTGCATGAATCCGTAAATGTGGCCATCGCATTTATAGGTTGTTCGCAATAATAGGCTCCGCAGTTTAACGAGTTTCTCTGGGCGACTAAACACCCATCAAGCGTACCCGTTCCCGGCACAGCTTCTTCTCCCTGTTTGATTGCTCCTGGACAACAATAAAAAGTCCAATTGCCCGGGTATGTATATGGTTTTTTACCATCGTCGCTTTTTTTATCCCCCTCTCTTCTGATTTCTCTTGGAATGAAGAATCTGATAGACTCGCCATCTTTGTGCAGCACTAGAGCTCTGTTTACTGTGTAACATATACAGCGAATTTGTTGAATATAATGCATTTAATGGTTAAAAATTTATGAAATTTATAATACTAACCACCATAATCGTTCTTCTCTTGCGCGATTACGAACATTGCCCAAAAACTAGTTATGATTGATGCTGCCCGAAGGCACGTATTTGTATTCATAGTGATACGTTAAAAAAATTTTCTCAACTCTGAGGAAGTTCTCGAGTAGAATGAAGTTGTAGACTGACTTCTCGAAACAATTGTTGGCGCAAGGATACAAGATATTGTTCATGGTGTCACTATGTGTTTGATTAATTCGCTTATGGTTGTTGATTGTGTAGGTTGGCACGATGTATGTGAACATCTGCTGTTTATTGCGCGTTAAGCAAAATGAAAATTCTGCTGGAAAATTTCTTCGCTTAGGTGTCGCAATTTGCTGAAATTTCGTGGCTTTTCATCGAAAAATGTTTCCTGATTTTAAAACATTTAAGATAGAACTTTCTCCGGAATGAGGCGAGTTCGAATATACTTACTTGTATTCGTGATTCGTCGGGTTACGAACATTGAATACTTCACGTATTCGGTATTGGTTGCCCGACCAATAACGAGTATTCGTGTATCAATTGCTGAATACGACGTATTTAGTATTCGTAGAATATCTAATACATGTAATTAATTTAATTTCGTCGCTTTATGAATGCATAAAAATGAGAGATGAAAAAGTGTAAAAAGGGTGTCTCCCGATAAGATAGTGAAAACGGCCCTTGACCCAAATTCGGTCACAAGTGGTCCTAAATGTTGCCCTCGATGAAAAAACTTCCCAAAAAAATTTTTGACCCTTCAACCCCACCCCTTCCTGAGAAATCGACTCCCATATGTCGAAAATTCAATATTTTTTAACTCTGGATGGGATGGATGAAAAATTTTGAAAATTTCACTATTGATAGGCATTATATAAGTATATTTGTGGAAATTTTTTCAAATTTTTTGATTCATATTTTCTTGAATTTTTTAGGCTTAGAAATTTTCAAAAAATTGTAAAAATTTTTTTTGAGGGGTACATGGCTGAATTTTTTTCCATAATTAGCTCGTACTCTAAGGTACAACGTGATAATATTTTCAACCCCCCGAAGGGGGTTGGAAGTTGGTCCAAAAAAATGAAATGTGTAACAAGAATGCCTCCTAAATTCACTTTTTTGCATTTTTTTTTGCGAACAACGCCTTTAGAGAAAAAGTAGTAAAATAATAAAATGTTTCTCATTAAATTGTCTATAAGAAAGGGTCTTATAATTTTTTTCGTATACCCATTAAGGGAGAAGATAGAGGACTACAAAGTTACTCCTAATACTAATGATTATTATGTATTACACTACCGCAAAAACAGTAAGGACTAAACAAGAAAAAATAAAATAAAAATAAAAAAATAAAAAATAAATAGAAAATGAACGTTGGGAATGAAGGCGAGTTACTTTTCGACTATTGTGGCAAACTTCTGATTGAGAATTTCACAATGAGAATAAATAAAATTCGACATAATGATGATGAAGTTAAAGTAGTACCTATAATAATCCAGTCATATTACGATTACAATCGAGACTAATTGGCGGCCAAATTTTTCTGAGGAAACTTGTAGCCAATAGTGTCCGTAACAACACCTAACTTTCCCCCAAAATCCACATTTGTGCCCCCAAAACTAGTTTTTCGCAAATAACACGCGATGCAGAGTGCATTATGAGGGGAGTTAGAGCAAAAAACTGTTTTTGAGGAAGTTTTGAGTCAAGAAATTTCTTGAATCCTTTTACATCTCCTCACCAAATCAACCTAGAAATGTAAAACTTTGTGTGCAGGGTTAGTTACGGACCGGAATATAATATCTTGAATTTGTGTCAGAATGAATTCAAAATGATGGATTATCAAAATTTGAGTAGACTTTGAGGAGCCTCAAATTAGTAAAAATGTAATTAATAAAACAGATGAACTCGTGTAATTATCGTGAATAAGAAGTATACTATATCTCAAATTCACCTTCACCAATGATAATAGCGGGTAGAATGAAGGCTTATTGACCTCAAAGTATTGTGGAGGTGCATGAAATGTCTAAAAATTTTTATTGTTGTGTCGTATGATAAAATGAACACAAATGACTAACTCATTCTGATTATACATTCCTTTGTGAATTTAGAGAAGAGTTAAAGAAAAATACAACTTTTGAGAGGAAATCATAATAGAAAATTTCATGAATCTCTCGTATCTCCTCACCAAATCTGCCAAGGTCTGACTTCGTATGTACAGAATATAACTTTTTAAATTTAGATCAAAATGGTGAATCGTGAAAATTTGAGGGTAATTTGAGGACTCTCAAGCAGCTACAATTTAAAAAGTGTGTTCTCACGATTATTACATGAAAAGAAATACTACATTTGTTCTGAATTCAAGTTCTTGAGTGGTTTAGGAAGTAATGATGTAGAGGTTTTCAGACTTGATATTGAATGTGGTCTATAGACATGAAGAGATTAGCAACGGTATTTACCAACCTAAACAAGCCCCAATTATAAACTCAGCTCCAGTAATGCGGCATGGCTGCTTATATTTTTATTTCATTTTTTATATTATACGCATGCCTGGCCCTGGGTAAACTTTCGCTCACTTATAGTGTGTTCTCCCCTCTTCCATCGCGAATTTCTTCCATTTTGCTCTTCAGCCAAATTGCGCTTTTTCTCACTCGCTTTTCTATATTTCCCTTTTAAAACTTTGTGTGCAGGGTTAGTTACGGACCGGAAATAATATCTTGAATTTGTGTCAGAATGAATTCAAAATGATGGATTATCAAAATTTGAGTAGACTTTGAGGAGCCTCAAATTAGTAAAAATGTAATTAATAAAACAGATGAACTCGTGTAATTATCGTGAATAAGAAGTATACTATATCTCAAATTCACCTTCACCAATGATAATAGCGGGTAGAATGAAGGCTTATTGACCTCAAAGTATTGTGGAGGTGCATGAAATGTCTAAAAATTTTTATTGTTGTGTCGTATGATAAAATGAACACAAATGACTAACTCATTCTGATTATACATTCCTTTGTGAATTTAGAGAAGAGTTAAAGAAAAATACAACTTTTGAGAGGAAATCATAATAGAAAATTTCATGAATCTCTCGTATCTCCTCACCAAATCTGCCAAGGTCTGACTTCGTATGTACAGAATATAACTTTTTAAATTTAGATCAAAATGGTGGATCGTGAAAATTTGAGGGTAATTTGAGGACTCTCAAGCAGCTACAATTTAAAAAGTGTGTTCTCACGATTATTACATGAAAAGAAATACTACATTTGTTCTGAATTCAAGTTCTTGAGTGGTTTAGGAAGTAATGATGTAGAGGTTTTCAGACTTGATATTGAATGTGGTCTATAGACATGAAGAGATTAGCAACGGTATTTACCAACCTAAACAAGCCCCAATTATAAACTCAGCTCCAGTAATGCGGCATGGCTGCTTATATTTTTATTTCATTTTTTATATTATACGCATGCCTGGCCCTGGGTAAACTTTCGCTCACTTATAGTGTGTTCTCCCCTCTTCCATCGCGAATTTCTTCCATTTTGCTCTTCAGCCAAATTGCGCTTTTTCTCACTCGCTTTTCTATATTTCCCTTTTTAGCTGAGTTTTCAACAAAACGATAGCTATTACAGCCTACCTGATTTGGGAAGGGAAGGTCGGGGGAGGATGGGGTCTTCAAATCTTTGCGTTTCAGACCATTTGTAATCATCTGGCAAATGTCCAACTTTTTGGTATATATATATTTTTTCCCCCCACGCGTAGCGCCGGCAAGTATTCATAAAATTCGCTCAAAATTTGGTGAGGAACTCTTCTTGAAAATGAGCAGAAGTGTTTTTTTTGTTTTTTCGAAAAATTTCAAAATGGCGGATCACTCAAATTTTGAGAGGGGCTGGAGAAGAGGCAAATAGCTCAAATTTTTCGTTTTTGATCTCATATGAAGGAGTGAGTCACGGACACCAACATATTTAAATTTCAGCTTCCTAAGTGCATTTTGAGGAGAGTTAGCAAAAACCTGTTTTTGAGGAAATTGCGTTTTTTGTGTCACTCACCTTGCGCAGGCGGGTGTGGATAAAATTCGCTCAAAATTCGGTGAGGAACTCTTCTTGAAATACGCAAAAATAGTTTTTTTGTTTTTTCGATAAATTTCAAAATGGCGGATCACTCAAATTTTGAGGGGGCTGGAGAAGGGGCAAATAGCTCAAATTTTTCGTTTTTGATTTCATATGAAAGAGTGAGTCACGGATACTAACATATCCAAATTTCAGCTTCTAAGTGCATATTGAGAGGAGTTAGATCAAAAAACGGCTTTTTGAGGAAGTTTTGAGTCATGAAATTTCTTGAATCTTCCATATCTCCCCACCAAATCAAGTTAAAGAGGTCAAATTTTGTGTGTGAGGTTAGTTGGTGACCACAATATGACCTCTTGAATTTGGATCAAAATGGATTCAAAATGGCGGATTATCAAAATTTTGAGTAGAGCTTGAGGAGCCTCAAGTTGGTAAAAATGTAATTAATATGAATTCATATGGTTATTGGGGATAAGTTGTATACTATATCCCGAATTCACTTCCATACATGATGTTGGAGGGGGGAAGGCGGGGTTATCAACCTAAAATAGTGGTGGGGGTACAGGAGGGGTCGAAAATTTTTGCTGTGTCATATGATAAAATGAGCCCAAGTGACAAACGTATTTTGATTTTAGCTTCCTCAGTGATTTTGGAGGGGAGTTAGAGCAAAAAACGGCTTTTGGAGGGGAAATTGCTGCAGGAAATTTCATGAATCTTCCATATCTCATCACCAAATCGGCCTAGAATGGTCAAACTTTGTGTGTAGGATTAGTTTGTGACCAGAATATAACCTCTTAAATTTGAGTCAAAATGGATCCAAAATGGCGGATTATCAAGATTTGAAGATAATTTGAGCACCCTCAAATAGTTATAATTTGAGAAATATGTGTTCACATGATTATTTCATGGCAAGAAATACTACATTTGTGCCAAATTCAACTTCTTAAGTGTTTTTGGAAAGAATAGGGTAGGGGTTTTCAGACTTGGTATCGGGTGTGGCCTGTAGTCATGAACGGTTAAACAAGGTTATTAGTAAATCAAAAAAAGCTCCAATTAAAAACTCAGCTCCAGTAATGCGGCATGGCTGCTTACATTTTTTATTATTATATGATTTTGAGCCAAGAAGAAGTACCTGTGATTGCTCGCTTTACATTTCTTGTAGCGTAATCGAATTCAAACATCATGGAAGATGCACATCATACAATGTAGACATGTGTATAGCATTACAGGTAGGTACCTGCTTGTATTAAAATGACAACTTGACCACTTACCTTTTTATTTACCATGTTTGCTTATACCTACTTGCTGCTCTTCTCATTCTGTTCATGTGTGTAAATAGTTCCTTTCATTTTTTTGTGGTCTTTTTCGTTAGCTTTAAAAAAAGACGTTAATAAATATTCGTTACGCAGAATGAAAATGTCGTTTATTTCATCGCCATAGTTTTTCGTCAATTAACAGATTGTTAAATTGTTTGTTCGCTGATTATAAAAAAATTCGATCCTGATGCTATATTCTCTGCATATAATAATTACGTTATCGCGCTCTCATCGTGATAAATTATATCAGCTTCGAATAAGAGATCGACACCGATGAAATTTCAGATTAATCAATCGTAAATGTTAAAAGAAAAATGTATATCATAATTAACACATTGATAGAATACCTACCTGCTCAGAAGGTATTTGAAAATTTTCAATTATTTATCATGTCGTGTAAAACAATTTCACGCCTAATTTCGCTTACTGTTCCGTTGATCATTGCATATTAATATTTTAAATCAAGATACTCGTTTCTTAGTCAAAGTAAGCGATAGTTTATCTTACTAATAATTTTATTCGTTCAATAATTTTTCATCTTCTGCATTTACTACATGCAATGTTTAGATAACAAGTTTTCTACCCTGATCAATTTTTATTTTGTTCGTTTCCCAGTGCTAGAAATAATTTTCAAAATGATACTCTTATTTATAATCCCATATTTGTCACTTGCTACAATCAACTGCGAGAGAGTGAAAACCTATAATTTCTTATTTGTACCAGCTAACGTAACCAGGACCCCAGATTTCGAAGCTTTAGTACGTACAACTACGTTAGTCGATAAAACAAAAATGATCAGCGATTTCTTCACCCAAGCTCCACAATATAATTATATCACAGCTCCCAGGAAATTTGGAAAATCGATGAACCTAGATATGATAAGAAGATTCGCCGAAATGGAAGTGAATAAAACTACATTTGAATTGAATTTAATTAAAAATACGACTAAAAATTATCAGATTTTTGTCACTATACCACATCGCACGCTTCACATATCCCAAGAGCAAGAAATCATTAATGAACATATGGCCGAATACCCGGTAATTTACGTAAGTTTCAGTAATATCAGCGGAGTATATTTCGATGACATGATAAAACAGATGAACGAAAGAATATACGAAGCTTACTACGCTTACGATTGGCTGTTTAAAACGCATAAATATATGAAAATCAAGACGAACTGGGATAAAGAATTAATGGTGGAAAAAATATACAACAGGGATGCATCGGAAAGCTAGCCTGGACTTTATATTGAAAAATCAAGACACACCTAAAGAAGTTGTGGATAAATTTGAACTTAATTTAAACAATTTATTGGAGTCTGCTTTTAAGCCTATTGCTGGTCGTAGATTTGTCCTGCAGGAATTCGATATCCCAGCTTTGATATATTTAGCCGCAAAATTACGCAAGTACGAGTACGTTACCGGAGAAGAAGATATTATCAGGTTAACTGGACGACTAGGAGTCTATAAGACTGAATCGAATATTCTCATCAGCGGAGAAAATAAAATCGCGCTTATTATCGAAATAAGAACGAAACAAAGCCCCAGCGAGGCGAAAGATGTGGTCGAAAGGTATAGACCGATGAATATCAGACCTAAAACATTGAAGCTCATGGGTATAAATATTGAAAGTGTGAATAGAACTACGGTCGATATGGTAAAAGTTATTTATCTTTAAGAAAAGCGACTGATGGTGAGAATTGGGCAGAAAATGTTATCATGAAGAAATTATGAAAAAAAGGGATCGACCTTGTGTTCACTAGAAACAGAAAAATTATGTTGTCTACTCCCAGGGCTTTAACATTTCTTTAATATGTATCGTAAATGGCAGAGGTTTAAAATTTAATTTATATTTTTGCATTTTTTAGCAGTTTTATACATAAAAAAAAAATCACTAATAATTTTGAAAATTGTAAACTTATTGTTATTTTTATGGAGAAGTAAACATTTTGTTAGTTGTGCCCTGGATTTTTGGGATTTTTTCATTCTTTTATTACTATCATAGTTGTCTAGCAAAATCAAATACTGAAATGAGCTGGAATAGGGATTTCAGCCAACAAGCTAAAAATCATATTAAACTTTTGAAAGTAATTACCTCAGATTCAGAAAAGAATCACCACGATTTCATTTAGTGCTTTACTGCTTCCTTTTTCCAGAGAAGGGAGGAAAGTTTAGAATCGCCCCAAAATTAACTTTTCTCTGATAACTCGAGAAAGGGAGCTCATATGAAGAAATTAGTTTCATAAAAACAATATAATCTGTAGCACTTTCTAAAGTGATTAAAAACTTAGGGAATTCACTTCCAGTTATCCCTCTTTTACTTGAAAATTTAGTAGTTACTGGCATTTTTAGCTGAGTTTTTAACAAAACGATAGCTATTACAGCCTACCTGATTTGGGAAGGGAAGGTCGGGGGAGGGTGGGGTCTTCAAATCTTTGCGTTTCAGACCATTTGTAATCATCTGGCAAATGTCCAACTTTTTGGTATATATATTTTTTTCCCCACGCGTAGCGCCGGCGAGTATTCATAAAATTCGCTCAAAATTTGGTGAGGAACTCTTCTTGAAAATGCGCAAAATGTTTTTTTGTTTTTTCGAAAATTTCAAAATGGCGGATCACTCAAATTTTGAGGGGGCTGGAGAAGGGCAAATAGCTCAAATTTTTCGTTTTTGATTTCATATGAAAGAGTGAGTCACGGATACTAACATATCCAAATTTCAGCTTCTAAGTGCATATTGAGAGGAGTTAGATCAAAAAACGGCTTTTTGAGGAAGTTTTGAGTCATGAAATTTCTTGAATCTTCCATATCTCCCCACCAAATCAAGTTAAAGAGGTCAAATTTTGTGTGTGAGGTTAGTTGGTGACCACAATATGACCTCTTGAATTTGGATCAAAATGGATTCAAAATGGCGGATTATCAAAATTTTGAGTAGAGCTTGAGGAGCCTCAAGTTGGTAAAAATGTAATTAATATGAATTCATATGGTTATTGGGGATAAGTTGTATACTATATCCCGAATTCACTTCCATACATGATGTTGGAGGGGGAAGGCGGGGTTATCAACCTAAAATAGTGGTGGGGGTACAGGAGGGGTCGAAAATTTTTTATTGCTGTGTCATATGATAAAATGAGCCCAAGTGACAAACGTATTTTGATTTTAGCTTCCTCAGTGATTTTGGAGGGGAGTTAGAGCAAAAAACGGCTTTTGGAGGGGAAATTGCTGCAGGAAATTTCATGAATCTTCCATATCTCATCACCAAATCGGCCTAGAATGGTCAAACTTTGTGTGTAGGATTAGTTTGTGACCAGAATATAACCTTAAATTTGAGTCAAAATGGATCCAAAATGGCGGATTATCAAGATTTGAAGATAATTTGAGCACCCTCAAATAGTTATAATTTGAGAAATATGTGTTCACATGATTATTTCATGGCAAGAAATACTACATTTGTGCCAAATTCAACTTCTTAAGTGTTTTTGGAAAGGATAGGGTAGGGGTTTTCAGACTTGGTATTGGGTGTGGCCTGTAGTCATGAACGGTTAAGCAAGGTTATTAGTAAATCAAAACAAGCTCCAATTAAAAACTCATCTCCAGTAATGCGGCATGGCTGCTTACGTTTTTTTTATTATTTTACTCCCCTTCTACTCGTTTTCGAAAAAAATTTTCCAAACAAAAGTTATAGTAACTTCCATAAGGATTGTAACAATATACTCGTTTTCTCCCTTCTTCACATACAATACGAGTAAGTCGGCTTCGAAGGTGATTTTTTACGAATATTTTTTTCTAGAAAGGAGTGTAAATAAGGCCGTTTTTTATTCATGGGGGTGTGGGAGGTATGGAAGTGAAAAGTTGAAAAAATAGATGGAATACATATTTTTTTTTTTAAAGTCTGAATTGATTAGTTGCGATCCAAGTCATTGCGTAAAGAACATTTTTTAAATAATTGACCTATTTTAAGGGTGGTGGGGAATCTTTTTTACTTTTCAAAATTTTGAAACCCTACTTTTTTCTCCTTCTCATCGAAATATAGTACTTATTTTCAGATTTTGATGTCCTTTTAGAAAATAAAACTCGAAAAATGGGTTAAACAACAGGCATAGCATTTCTCTACAATTCTTCATTTGCAAAATTATGATACAAATGAGTGAAAATAAGTGGATATGCGCATGTAACGTAATTATAGACTATATTCTGTACCTGCATCCGGCTCTTCTTCATTCATCCCTCCCCTGCCCCCCCCCCCCAGTATTTCTTTCACGTAACGGCATCCACCGACATACAGTGGGTAATCGAACAACGTAGACAGATGTGAACCTAACAAAACAGTGGAGTAGAGGGGGGGATAAATTGTCTGGGAGGCTTGATCTGTGAGTGCAGTCCAGGAGATTAAAATTTTGAATTTTAAAATTATGTGACAATTTTAATAATTAAATTCATTCTTGTATTTTTTATGTAATTTTCATAAGATCATAGAGAAACATTATTAACGAGGCCTGAAAATTATTTTTGTTCTGGGGCAATTCAGGCTCTTCCCAGCTTTGCAAAATGTTTACCCGCCCCCCTCAGTGATGGGTCTTGGCTGCGGAGTTGTTTATTGTTATCATGAGGTTACAAAATGTGGAAAAATTTTTGCTTTTTTCGAAAATCGGTCTGGGTTAGGGTTTGTGATAATTCCAAAGTTACTCAAAGTGGTGATAGAAAAAATTCAACCCTAGTAGTCAATATATTATTTAGCTCTTCATAATAAGACTAAAATTTCAAAAAAAAAAAATTCTCAAAAAATTCAGTTTCCGTTGATTTAAAATTTTGTTGTCTACAAAGATGTTCGCTTTTTCTGTGAAGATTTGATTGAGAAAATTTTGATTTTTTGGGACTTTGAATTTTTTATAAATTGAAGAAAAAACTTATAATTATGATAATAAGGAATATACCCTTGAAATGTTCAGTGTGGTTTAAATTTCTAATACATTGAACTCAAGAGACTCATTTCGCCTAATTTTTACCTTCCAAGAATTCTCGTAGTTGCTACAATTTTGCTTAAAATTGGCATAAATTAGTAGTGTCAATATGACGTGATCCTGGACCGATATAACCTAGTCATTTTTTGGGAATAAAACTGAAAACTCTTAAAAATTGAAAAGAAATTATAATCAATTGTTTTTCAGTCTTTGCGTAATCGAAAATGACCACTGGACAAAAAAATTTAAAATTTTGCAACAAATGATTTTTTAAATTTTGGTAACATCAGTTGGAGGGATTAAATATTTTCCTTGCTCTATTGGAGTCCTATAAGCAGACCGATTTCTTAAAGCGAAAATCATTCTCGCTTATCATACATCATGTACGAATCTTTTAAACATATTTCTATGAAGTACCATAGATACTGAACTAGCATTTTGACAATTTGCAATAAAATTGATGAAATTTTAATTTGTAAAAAATTGTACTCTTTCACAAATTCTTATTAGAAATAAAATTAGGTAATAATAAAAAAGTATAAAAAAAATAATAGAATACACAATGAATGAAAGAGTTGAGAATAAATGCCTATGTATGGCATTGATATGCACCTAATATACAGTATACTTGTTCATACATATATTTTCAATTTTCGAAAGTGTATAATTGAACACAAGTTCATGAATACAATTCTGTAAATACTAATGATTATGAGAACTTTAACCCATTAAAAATCAACCTATATACTTAAATACCTAATGTAACTTTACAGTTGAACTCAGTTTTCGTATAAGGAATGAAACTCAGCCTGTAACCAGTTATCTGGTGAATATGTAGTTCCATGACTGTCGGCAATATGAAAGGTATACGCATGTCTTGGTTTATTTGATTTATTCGAAAAACTTCGATGCACCACTTGTCCATGAATTAATACACAAGAACCTAGTCATTGATTTTAAGAGACCATCAGAGGTGAAAAATTAGGAATAAAAAAAATTTAAATGTAAGAAGTACCTTTTTTAACGGGCTCAACTTTAAATTGAGACTCATCATATGTGAGCTTTGCACCAACTTGAATACATAGATCAGGAGAGCTTTTATCAGGATTTCTAATGAATCGATAAGTAACCTCATCGTGATGAGAGCCAGGTATAAACTGAAGACATCCATTTTCTTCAGTTGCGTCATCTAAAGCGAACCATAATCCATATAGTTTCAATGGTTCTGTATACAAATAGGAGGCGTCCTGATGAATATTTACTGCAAAAGAATAAATCATAATGTCGTTTAAATTATTTTTTGTAATATTTTCCATTTATATGGGTACCTATTTATATACCTTCACTGCCGATTCTAGGATTTTTGTATATGTACATGCTTTGAACGACGACTGGATTTTGTAAATCTAATTCCCTGCACACATCTTTTACTTTTTGATGGAACGTAATTTCCTTGAAAACTGGATGAAGCCAATGTAAAGCATGTCCTACTTTGTTTAAAGCGAGTTCTGGATCTAGTCTAAGATTTCCTTCTTCATCGAGAGCGTCTGTTTCGTAGAAATAACTTATTTTGTCACCGCTATCTAAAAAGTAACGATTGGAGCTCTGGAAGAATAATAAGTAATTAAAAGTTGCGTGCACTCTGTTAATGATTTATATTGTACGGAATGAAAAATTGGTAGACTAAAAATAATTTTGGAGAAGAATTGCGGAGATGATTTCACATATTTATCATACCCCTCCTTCTCCCCTCCAGCATCATGTATGGAGATGAATTGGGGATATAGTACACTTCTTATCCCTAATAATCATATGAGTTTAAATTAATTACATTTTTACCAATTTGAGGCTCCTCAAAATCTACTCAAATTTTAACGATCCGCCATTTTGCATCCATTTTTATCCGAATTGAAGAGTTCACATTCTGGTCACCAACTAACCCCACTTACAATGTTTAACCTTTCTGAGTTGATTTGATGAGGAGATATGAAAGATTCAAGAAATTTCATAACTCAAAATTTCCTCAAAAAGCTGTTTTTTACTCCAACTCCCTTCCAAATGTACTTAGAAAGTTAAAACTTAGATATGTTGGTGTTCGTGACTTACTCTTTCATGTGAGATCAAAAATAAAAAATTTGAGCTCTTTGATTCTTCTTCAGTTCCTCTCAAAATTTGAGCGATCCGCCATTTTCAGTTTTATCGAAAAAACAAAAAAATACTTTTGTCGCATTTCCAAGATAAGTCTTTCACCATGTTTTGAGCGAATTTCATAAATACTCGCCGGTGCTACGCGTGGAGGAAAAATATATATATATATATCAAAAAGTTGAACATTTGCTAGATAGATTTGAAGACTTCATCCTCCTCGACTCCTCCTTCCCAAATCAGGTAGGCTGTAATAGCTATGCTTAGTAAGTTGGAAACTCAGCTAAAAAAACGTTTGTAGGGAAAATCACATCAGGAAATGTTATCAATTGAGCTCATCTCCTCATCGAATATAATTATGTAGAAAGGTGAAACTTTATAAATGTAAAATTAGTTTGGAATTATAGTAAGGCTTATCGAACTGGGATCGAAATATGCCAAAATGGGGTATCTCTAAAATTTGAAGAAAGTTTATTTATAAGCCTCAAAACCCTGTATCAAGAAATGATACATTTTCTGAATTAAGTTTCCAAGGTAATTTTGGAGGCGCTAAGCAGAATTCTCAATGGGCATGAAGAGGTTAACAACTTTTTATACATGCTCAGACATGTTCAGATGTGCTTATTGATGACTTCGTTGTAGTAGTGCGACATAGATGCTTCTTTATTTGAAGTATTTTGGTGTTTGATTTAATCTTACCTGTGGAGATGAAATGGTGTCAAAAACCGCTTTATTGGAACTAGCTGCTGCATCGTGACCGAATTTTCTACCAGCATCTTTCAACTTTTTAATTTGTTCGCTGGATAGGAAATCCTCTATTATTGCGTATCCATTTCTATCAAACTGTCATGAAATGTTAACATTTTTCTTGTAAATTTCGAAGCAGGTATAATGCGTTTCATTTAAACGAAACTGTCACTATTATAGAATGTAAACAAAGACCCATTGAACTAATAGGTTGCTTCAAAATACAACATCGCAAACCTCTTATAGTACAGGGAAATAAGGATTGAACCTGGAAAAAAATGGTAGTGAGCTGAATTTCACATTATATGTGCAGAATGGTGTCCTTAACAAGGTATAAAAAGTTGTCACCGGTGGGGGGTGAGCTAACCCCTGGAGGGGGCTAAAACCCCGCAAAAAACAGTTTTTCAACTATTTTTTGCTAATATCTCCGAAAATAAGGGTTCTACGTCAAGATAAGTTATATCAAAAAATGTTCCCCATTAAATTTCCTACAGAATGATTGAGATAGTTTTCTCAAAACGTCATTAGTAAGCCCAAAATAGGGAGGTCAAAATATACCAATTTTTAGATTTCCCTTTCGAAAATCAGTTCTTTGTTTTTATCTTCTATACGGTGCGTCCTACGCAAAAATTGTTAATATTGAAAAATATTCCCCGTTCAATTTTCTATAAGGTACATGAAAACTTTTCCAAAAAGTCATAAAAGGTCCCAAAATCGGGGGTCCAAAATACATTAATTTTGGAAAAATTTATTCACATGTGTTCATATCTATCATCAAGTGACCTAAGTAGGTGATGAAGATGAACAAGTAATTTTTCCTGATGATTCCCCCTCCCCTTCCTCCCCCCTCCTTTAGAAATCCTCCAGATTTACATTATAGAACAAAAAAAAACTACAGATATACTTTGAAATATTTCGTTTCAACTCGGTTCGGGATCATCTATTCCCTCTTCATCACTCATTTCCACCTCAATACTATTCGTGCATTCAGCTTCACAACAATGACCACACAGCTTAAGTTTTAAATATAATGCGCATCTCAGCTTTCAAAACTTTATAAGTCCTAGATATACCAGGGTCCAATGCAAGAAAATCGAAAATAATATTAAAAACTAAAAGTCAACCTATACGTTGCATTCACTACGTTCATCTTCATCACCTACTTAGGTCACTTGATGATAGATATGAACACATGTGAATAAATTTTTCCAAAATTAATGTATTTTGGACCCCCGATTTTGGGACCTTTTATGACTTTTTGGAAAAAAATTTTCATGTACCTTATAGAAAATTGAATGGGGAATATTTTTCAATATTAACAATTTTTGCGTAGGACGCACCGTATATAAGATAAGAACAAAGAACCGATTTTCGAAAGGGAAATCTAAAAATTGGTATATTTTGACCTCCCTATTTTGGGCTTACTAATGACGTTTTGAGAAAACTATCTCAATCATTCTGTAGGAAATTTAATGGGGAACATTTTTTGATATAACTTATCTTGACGTAGAACCCTTATTTTCGGAGATATTAGCAAAAAATAGTTGAAAAACTGTTTTTTGCGGGGTTTTAGCCCCCTCCAGGGGTTAGCTCACTTCCTACGGGTAACAACTTTTTATACCTTGTTAAGGACACCATTCTGCGCATATAATGTGAAATTCAGCTCACTACAATTTTTTTCCAGGTTTGGTCAAAAAATGAGCATATTTCCCTATACTACTAGGACATCCTTTTGATTATATAAATGCATCAACTTTTTAGTCTAAATGTTGATGTAATGGAATGGATGTTAGGCATTTTAATAACATAATTTGAAAAATCTTACCTGTTCTTTGAACATATTTCGAAGAAATCGAAAATATAGCGATAATGATGTTTACTTGATAAACGAAAACCGTGTGGAATACATTTATTTAACTCTGAGAACTTAAACATGGTTACTGATAGTTTCATCCCCTCTATCAAAGTGAAAGCGTATTTATCTGTTGTACTTCGGAATGCAGTAAATATTTTTTCCTCGTTATCATTAAGATATTAGTTATCACTGCACTCAATTCGTCAGTTTTATAGGCAACAGGCACCTTCTTGAATGCTGCGTGTAAATCCTAGCAAATATCATAAATTATTATGTTGGGTAGGTATTAGGTAGGTAGGTAAGTATTAAATTTGAGAAATTACAGCGACATTTGGTGATCAGTTATTCACGCTGTAAAAATTAATAAGGCTGCCTATTTATCACTACGGGATTGAAATTTTTGAAGGATGTTTTTTTATCCAACTCTTTGCCTTTGGCAGTGTACTGATGAAGGGCGTAAAAACATACATTTCTTGAAATTTCAGCTGACAGTCGTTATTTATTGTGAAACATGGCACATTAGATGTGTAATCAACGAAGTATGAGTTTCCATTTCTCATTGAAATGATCGTTAACGAACCATATGTTAAGTACCTACCACCTACTCGTTGAATTAACTTTAAGTACGGAGAAATTGCTGCGTTTAAAAAAAATGGTTGGATGTATCATTCATTTAGTCTTGAGTTGGAGTTTCATTACATCATCATTCACTAGTAACTGTGCTTATTTCGCTGAATCTCTAAGAGAAGTCTTTAATATAGTATGATGTGTTTCTCAGTGTTTTCAATTGGTATAATCCTCACCATGAGTGTATGCTTGAATTTTGCAACTGTTCATTGCCTTCGTAAATTTGGTCATTATGGTGGCTTTCATTTACCCTGGGGTTCCCCTTCATATAAAAATCAGCAGCCATTGTCTCCACCTAAAATATCATCAAAGTTCACTCGATCACGGAATTTCCCTGGTTCATCGTTTCGAAATCCATCTTCGCTCAGTGAATTACAACAGCCAACGCGTAGAGAAAGTGTACCCGGTATGTCTTTTCCACAGCTTCGAAGTCGGACGTCAAAGCCTAATGGTAGTAAATTATTTCCAGCAGGACTCGAATCATCACCATTAGAATTCAATATTCCAATACAATCATCGTCTAATGAAGATGGCAATAAAACGTCGGATTCAACTTCGAGTAACAAAAAGCAAATGTCCACTAATGATAATTTCAGTTTAGAAAAAGAAATCAGCGAACAGTTGCAATCATTAATATCAAGGGCACAAAATCAAAAACTAAGATGGAATGCTTCAAAACAATTGCCTAAAGATCAAACACAATTTTCGTCTAGTTTTAGGCCACCTGTACGATCACAATTTCCAAGACCCCCTACGGGACCATTTTCTCACAAAGTTCCGCGTGGAGTAAATCCATCGCCTCAAAGTAGGACATTAGCATCCAATAATGTTGATTCATTTCTAGAAATACTTATAGGGGACAATTCCAACGCAGTCGCGTCCAATGAAAGGACCAATAAAACATCGGATTTGACTTCGAGTAAAGAAAAGCAATCATCCACTATCAAGGATTCCCATTCAAGAAAAGAAAACAACGAACATCTTCCACCATCGAGCTCAAACACTGAAGGAGAATCTGTGACTAAAATTCAGGAACTGGAAGCGAATGCGTCCCAACCATCGTCTCAAGACCAGAAACAAGTTGTTCCTACTTTCAAATCAGCATTCACAAACTTAGAATTCCCTAGATCACAACCGCAATTGAATACTAAAACATTTCCAACTGCGTATGAAAAATCCAATTCGGAAAACGAAAAATTTGAGCCTGGTGCCTTCAAAATACCAAATTTTTCCAATATGGACTATTTGCAAAGAAGGCAGAACCCAGCACCATCCGCGCTTCCTCTCGCTCCTCCTCTTCCTTTTAATAGATATCCCAGAAGATCAAGAGTGAGTATGAGTACTTACACTTATTAATTACATCTATCAGTTTTGTTGTATTCAATTCTTTTGGTATCTTAAAGTTGTTGATAAAATTTTAGTTTTTAATTAAGCCTGGTTAGCCAAGTATTGATCGCTATGATTTATTCGAAAATCAACTCATTACTTTGTTTCAGTTCCAATCCTCTTAATTGGGACTTTCACGAAGAATAAAGAAAGTACTCTTGGACATTGATCGATTTATTATCAAGAGAAGTTATTATTACTAATAATTGTATGTACTTACTATTTGATGTACATACATATACCGGTCCTATAGCTTTCCGTATATTTATTAATATCGTCATTGAATATAAATTTGAAGTAGTACCTACTAAGCTATTACCTATTGATGTAGTCTTACTAAATATTTTGTTTGTTTTATAAAACATCAGAATTATTTTTGATCATTTATTTGTTATCTATTGATAATAAACCATTTGTATAAGTACATATTATCATCATGACTTTTATTCATATAACATCGTTTCTTCACAATGTATAACGTACTATTTTTTTCAAACACCATGTTATGTAAGTAAATGGGATCCCACTCGTAGAAAAGGAGGTTCCTACTTAATGTAATTATAATAAATTTACTGTGAACTTTTTACTATTTCAAAATGCTGGGTTTAATGTGCCAAGAAAAATATGAGAAAGAGTCCTTGAAAAATTCTCGCACACTGGCATTAAATTCTGAAACTACATTGTACTTATGCCCTTCATATTAACATGAAATGCGAAAATCGTGTTGAAGTATCGGCAGTTACAAGAACAAGCAGCCTCGTACACCACGTGTAATAAATTTTGAAAATGAAACTGTAGCGTGAGCTCTAGCTACGAATATATGCTGAATTTAGCCTGTATGAAAATGGCAAAAAATTAAAGAGAGCTTAGCTTTGCGTATTGAAACATTTTGATTATTGCAATGTTGATAATTCACATATCGTACATCTAGGTGATACAAATTTGACCATTTTATTTTCCTTTTTTCAGAAATTTCTTAATATACTTAGATAAAACTCGCATGTTGTAATTTTATTTCTAAATTTCAAATTATGTTTTGAATATTACTTATAATAAATTTAATGTTAATCGATAACAAAGCTCCAGTTGTTCAAAATTCAAAATTTTTAAATGTTCCTAGGAAAAACGTTGTTGAAGTTCTATACTTTCCAGAATGGATTTACTCAATTATGATCCGAGCATTATATTGGGCTGTAAACAGTTTGAAATGGTTATCCCTTACAGCTATGAATTTATATATTTCTCAACATTTGAGCACCTAGATACTCACTTTTTTGTTGTTTGTGGGCCAGCGAGGTAACAGCTTTCTTCTAGTTTCTACATTCTTCTTTCCTTGAATTTGTGTATAATGTATTACAATCGATCAATAGAGTTTTTAAACATAAGAAATTACAAAAAGTACCAACCTTTAAAAATCCGAAATCATTAGAAAACCACATAATAATACTTATAAATCAAAGATACTTAGCGCTCAAAGGGTACAGTGCATCGCATCGCGTCGCGTGTGTATCGGTAGCTATTTTTCAAGGCAGCTCAGATATATCTTCATTCTTTCACCATACAAATTAATGAATATTAAAAAATTATAATGAAAATAATCGTATTCTTATCAATATTTCTCCTTCTTATTGTAATAATGAGGAAGACCAAATTGAAGAAGTCTTTCTTGCTATTATAATAAGGAGGAGAAATATTAATAAGAACATAATTATTTTTATTATAATTTTTTAATATTTGTTGTTTTTATGGTGAAAGAATTTTTTTCTTCAAATAAACAGACGGAATAGGCCTATTGACTGATTTGATCATTCGTAGTTCACTTATCAGTAAATCAAAAAGGAAAAAATATAAACCTAAGTAATGGTTTAAGCGTGAGAAGGTCAGTCAAGTAGTTACGCACAGTTAAGGCGGCGACGCAACGTCGTGTAACGTTCGTTCGGCTTACAGCGCGCATAGTACCCAACCGCTTGGTTTGTCGTGCTGCAAGAGTTTTTATTTTTTCTTACTATGTTGCCCAACTCCAAAAATTCTGAAATTTTTATGGTATATTTGGTGGCAAAAGATACATTTTATGTAATTTTTTCATAATTCCACCTCGAAAATTTACTATAGAAATGGAGGTTTGAAATTTTAAAAATTGCATAACTCTTTTAAAATTGATCGAAAAAAATTGAAAAAATTACCGAAAAAGCCATTTATTGTCAAGTCACTACAAATAAAATTTCAACTTTCCACCTTTATAATAACGTGAGAAAAAAAATGTTAATTGAAAAACTTGTTTTTGCCTATATCTCCGAAAATAGGCGTAACTGGAGCCTGAAATTTTGGTCAAAAATTTTTTTTGATGTGGCCCACCTTTTGCCCTATAAACCGTTCGGAAAGCTCTCGGGGGCATTTTCGACTATCTTATCCTATCATGCCCTTTAAAAAAACTTTTTTTTTATTGGTTGGCGCGTATACCTTATTCATATGTGATGGATTAGGAATCTCTCCTTTTTACCCATTTTTATAACACTTTATTTGGCTGCACTGATTTCGTATGCGAACAATTACACACGAAGCGTCAACCCAAAATTTTTGCGTTGGGTGTTCACTATCAATTGTACGCAATGTATATTACCCATCATCAGGATATAGATTCGAAGTCATAATGACTCGAAATGACTCTAACTCTGTCTTAGCTCTGAAATATGATGTCAAAGTTTCCAGATTATCTTTTTAGCTTTGACTATACCGGATGACTTATGGATCCCTCTATCTTTCACTCTACAGGACTTGGCAGAATCTGTTATTTATTCGCTGTGAAACACGAGGAGTATGAATCATTACCTAATAATCCTTGCCCATCAGCCTCAAAAGACACATTTGCGTGTTTTTTTCCTCGTGAAAGAACGTTAATTTCTTAATATTGCTTTTGCATCTCAAGTTCATTGGTGAATACAACATTGGAATGCATCAGGTTCAATCATAGAGTGGTCTGTGATAATGTCAAAACGATTTTAAATTTTAAGGCAAATATAGTATCCAAAAGTATTAAAGAGGGAAGCTTCATTATTTTATGGATTGAGATCTTGTTGCTGCTGTATTTTATTTTGGATATTGCATCGTTCTGTAATATTTCATTAA
This sequence comes from Phenacoccus solenopsis, assembly GCA_009761765.1. Taxonomy (NCBI): domain Eukaryota; kingdom Metazoa; phylum Arthropoda; class Insecta; order Hemiptera; family Pseudococcidae; genus Phenacoccus; species Phenacoccus solenopsis. Next base: position 32,739,671 of record CM019756.1, on the reverse strand, counting down.
GGATATCGTATCATACGATGGATCAAAGCTTTTATATTTTTCAGTTTGTTGGAAATTTATAACATCTGCCTTATACCACCATCAATTACACTAATCTATGATCCCAGTGACTAGCGAAATTATTAATGGTGAGAGATGCCGAGAGCTTTGATCTAAAACTTGACGAAAATTCAGTTAATATGTGAAACAATGAAGTTATATATGATTGTTATACTATAGGTATGTGGTGATTTCTCAATACTTCTATACTCCTTGTATCGTTGAAGTATTAGTACTTATCAAAACTATTCATTTTTGAAATTTTATCTTAAAAGAAGTTGAAGATTTATGGAATTTTCAAAACTAGAATAGATATAGCTCACGGATGTAGGTACTTGGTAGGTAAAAATTTGTAAAATAATTTTTTTAACATTTTGTAATTTTCATTTCGGCGTGTAATGCCATACGTCTGAAATTATGTTCGCTTGCGCATACAAAATTATTAACAAGTGTGTCGCATCTTGCGCAAATGACGTGTGCGAATTTTTTCGCGAAAGTAATTGCTAATTAGCAGCTGTTGAATGAACGGAAAATGGTTGGATATAAAAGTGCTGTTTAGTTGAAAGTCGATTACTTAGTTTGACTCTCTTGTACTTTTATGACATTGAAACAATGTCGAAGTCTCAAAAAAAAAGTGTTTTTCATGTTAAAATGTTTTCATTTTTTATCGTTATAATAATCGGAGCGAGCGCAAATCCTACACCAGTAGGAATTTTTCTTAGTTATATAACTTTGATTTTTTTTATTGTGTATTAAAACTCTTCCTTCTTTTAATTCTTAGAGACGCTCTGATGAGATTGACTTCTTGAACGCTTCCATAAATTCCCTAACGTCTTTATTGAATTCATTGAATGAAGTTCACTTACCACATACATCATCATGGGGACCTGTATATTCTATTTCACAGCCACAACCTCGTCGAGTAAATTCAGGTTCACGATTCATAGAACAGCCACTGGAGATATACGCAACACCTTCACGAACACGAAGTGGAATTCAGCGCTCGCTGTCAAGATCTTCAAGAACCCCTTCCCAGCCTCAACTTGAAATACAATGGCTACAACCAATAAATTCAACGCCACGACATCAACTTGAGGATCAACAGATCCAACGAGTAAATTCAGGTTCACAATCCAGAGAGCAGTCACAGGATCCATACGTAGGATCTTCATGGCCACAAAATGGAATTCAGCGCTCACCATCAATATCTTCAACAATGCCTTCCCAGCTTCAACCTGAAGTCCAACGGCCACAACCAATGAATTCAACACCACGACGTCAACTTCAGGATCAACAGACACAACCATTTAATTCAACATTATCTCAATCATCAGAGCCAAAAAGAGCAAGACGGCGAGCGAGGAGAATTCCATCCAGTTCATTACAGTTATCTCCTCTTTATGAATCATCTTGGATCTATCAACCATCTACGCCCTCTGGACCATCTTCGCTCTCTGAAGCATCTTTGCACTCTACATCATCTTCATCTCCTGAATCATCTCCGTCCTATGTACCATCTCCGTCCCCTGAACCATCACCATCCCCTGAACCATCACCGTCCCCTGAACCATCTTCACCCTCTGAACCATCATCACCCTCTGGACCATCTCCGCCCTCTGAACCATCTCATCTCACTGAATCACTTTCTTCTCCTGGATTATCTCAGTCGTTGACGTCTAATCAAGAGCAACCACTGGTCAGTTTTAATTAACATAATATTTTCTTACTAATCAATTTACAGACAGTATTTTTCATTTTAGCCACCCGAAAAGATAAGAGAAATAAAAGAGAAAAAAAGACATTGAGACAAAAATTGCTACAACGATATGAAGTTTTACAGCGCCCTTATATGTATGACTGGTATTATTATTTGGTAATAGTTTCGTTTTTAATAAATAAGCTTTGAAACTTGAAATTACCTACTTACAACTCGTATTGTCCCTCTAGTTCAATACATCCTCGAACTTGAAGATTACCGTACATCGTAATTCAATCCTGTTAGATACTTTTAATTCACTTTCGCCTGGAAAAATCAGAACAGTAGATTTACTAGCACCGACATTAAAAGTAACTTTTATCGGAGAAGATGGTTACGATGTAGGAGGCTTAACCAAAGAATGGTTTTCATTAGTCTCCAAGCAAATCCTCAGTCCTGTCAATAAATATTTTGCTTATGTTAATGTGTAAGTAACCTCCGATGTTAATAAATGTTCGTCTTTTTGTTTTAGTATTGCTGTATTGAAGGCTGTTCCAAGTATTTCTCCGCTTCTGACAGAATTTTTTTTTATCGTTCCTACAAAAAGTTGATTTTGCCCCTACTCTTTTCCCCTGGCTAATAAATTGTCTGTAGATTTAATTCCATTGGATCATTTTTTTAATATCTTTATTGGTTATGATTCTTCTCTTTTTATGTTTATGTATTATTTGAAAATATTGGCGTATGATCACATAATAATGATTATCATGAAGAAATGACGTTAAATTAATTCATCTTTTTGAAATGCTTATCTTAGGAACAACTATTGGTTACAAATCAATTCCAACTCTCTTCCTGGCGAGTCTGATTTTGAGTATATTGGCAAATTGTTCGCCTTAGCTTTATATCACGGACATTTATTCAATGGTTTGTATAGCGTTGCATTCGTGTTAAAGTACTAAAATGAAATTTTTCTTACGTTGATTATGGTAAATCTTGCAGCATCTATAATAAAACCCTTTTACAAACAAATATTGGGAAAACCAATAGATCTTGAAGATGTTAAAAGTTTTGATCGCGAGCTTTACAAAAGTTTGTTATGGATTAGGGATAACGATCCATCTATGATATACCAAACTTTTTCCTGGAGCGTGAAACAGGCAGATGGCACAACGAAGGAGCAAGCATTAATAGATGGAGGTGAAGATATTTATGTTGATGAAAGCAACAAAGAAGAATTTATAAAGTATTGTGATTCTTTATTAGAACTCGCTATGTATGTTCAACTATTTATGCTCATGTGTGTAATTTTTTCAATTTGTAGAGAAGTTATCAGGTGGAAATATGTAACTTCTGTGGAGGAAAAAATGACCGCTTTTTTAAGAGGATTCAGGGTAATAATACCATCAGATTATCTTAAAAACTTCAACGAGGAAGAACTGGAATTAGCCTTATGCGGTAGTTCAGAAATTGACGTTGATGATTGGCGTAGTAATACAAGATATGAATATAATGGTAGCTATCCGATAGTGATTGACTGGTTCTGGGAAGTAGGTATTTTACACCATGTATAAAGTACATGAAAGAACGATAATTGCCTACATTTTCAATTTTTTGTGTTTTTAGGTGGTTCGCAGTTTTGATGATAATATGAAAAAGCGATTATTATATTTTATGACTGGTTCATCGATAGTTCCAATCGGTGGCTTTGCCGATTTAAACATGGGATTTACGATTGAAGTTATGAGTAACGATAGTGATAGGTTGCCCGTTGCGCATACTTGGTTTGTTTGTTGTTGACATTTCAAAAGTTTTATTTATTTTATTTATTGTAGTTGATAAAATTTTCTTTTCTGTTTTGTATGATTTTAGTGATAATCGTCTTGAGTTACCCTTTTATAAAAGTAAAAATCAGTTGAAAGAGAAGTTGCAAAAAGCTGTCACTGAGACTGAAGGATTCTTCGTAGTCTAAACCTTTTCAACTATTTTATTGATCTTTATTCAGTTTGCATCTAATGTAGGACTGTATTTATCAATGTAAACTTGATGAACTCATCTTGTTTGCATTACATCAGATACCTGTTTTAGATGATTTATGAACCATTCATTGATATTAAAATGTTTTTAAATGAATTTTTTACAATTTTTCCGATATGGTATTAGTCTGTATACATGTCTATTATTACTGGTTCCCGTTACGATATTACTTCGGTGTTCCCTCTACATACATAGTTGTAACAGACTGACCAACAACTGCTCTTGTAACACTCAGGTAAACCGTTGAAATGAGATCACTATTAATAAAACATGTGATAATTAGATTCCATACTATAATAAAAATGTTGTGGTTCCTAGTTCTTCAGGTAGGGTCATAAATTACATTTGTAACAACAGAGAGATAAATCTTATGTCTACGCAAGTTCCATGCTCTAAACCCATGCTGAGAAGCAATGTAATTCTACTATCAAAAATCAGCTTGATAACATTTTGTCTGAGTGCAATATTGAAATTCTATTTCTTTACGTAATATTATATTGCAGTCCGAACTTTCTTGAATAAAATTTAATGTAGATCAATTTCTTTATGATTCAATTAATGGGTAAGTATATATTTTCATTATAATGAACTCGTACAACTTAATTTATATTTCATGTAACGAATTGATACAAAATCAAACAATGACTGATATCATTGATATTCAAGGAGAAAAAAAAGTAAATTGATGAATTAACTACATATTAAGGTTATGTCCTTTGGTAGTTTTACGTCTTGATTTTTATGTAGCAGTCGGTAAAAAACTTCGTCAGGTAAGTAAGCGAAGCACATAACGCTACTCTACTTGAGGTGTTGAGGTGTTCATGTAAGAACGATATTTCCCCTGCTTTCAACTCGGAGGTGCTCTTATGTGTGAGGGTTTGGATGTATGCTGAAATGTGTATAAACAGCATTTCCTTGCCGATACTTACAAAACTTTCTGTAGTGATTCCACTCAAGAAGTCCAAAATGCATAATTGTATCAAAATGTTATTTTCGACCTTTTCGTGTATTATAAATGCACCATTCACACAAATATGTTTTGTTATTAGCTAATTTGAATGTTGACAGCATCCTAATAGAAAAAATTTACCTACGTAATTTAGCATTGATATATCAACTTTTTTTTTTCCTACTTCTGAATTCAACGTTCTGTTAGGATCTAGGATGAACGAATGAAGCTTAACTAAACCAATTGTTTATTTTGGTAAAAAAAAAATCACAAATATTAATTTAAAAAATGACTACTGCATTTAAAATGCAACATTTTTATACATAAAACATTAGTAAAATAAAACAATAGGTACATTGAATAAATATACAATATAAAACAAAATGTACATAGATTTATACAAATTTGAAATAAATATTCTTCTTATTAAAACACTGTTTCTGACTATGTTGTGGGGCAAACATTGAACATAACATTTCCCTCGGCGGTCATCTTGGAAAGAGGTACTTCAACAGTTCCGTTTTTGAAATCCTTCATGCATCCAACATATTGTACATTGGCTTCGATACCTGGAGATTTAATCAAACCCGGCGGATAGCCTCCTATGTAAAGGGGGTGACTGGTTTGTGTAGTTTTAATATCTTGAGGATCAAAGGCAGTTCCGTCATGTGATGTGACTCCATTAACAGATACAATAGCAATATTTTTAGTTTTGACCGCTGTAAAAATAAAAAATAATGAAAACGATTGAAAAAGGAGAGAACATTTGAAATTCATGGATGTATTAATATATGATTGTATGTACCAGTAACAGTATGCCATTGACCGTTGCAGAAGTAAGTGGGATCATCTGGTTTGAATATGGCGCTAAATGGTGTTCCACCATGGCTGACGGTGAAATTAATAGCGCCTTCAACAATTTGGAGTATTGCATAATGTCTTTTAGCATGCACACCAAATATAAGACCATTAATACTTCTCGGTTTGATTGCTACACTGATTTCCATTTCTTTTCCGACGCGGAAATTTTCATCTGCAATGATGTAATCAATTATAGCATGGTTGCAAATAAAGTATTCGCGTATCAATGCGGGAACATAATTTATTTACAAGCTTTTAAGAAGCCTCCACTGGCTGGGAAGAAAGTTCCAGATTCTACTTTACTCGAGCATGGAATAACGCCAGTAGAAGTGGTGGGATTTTCATACGGCGAACCGTTGACAAAGAAGTTCTTCAAGCAGCCTACAAATGGCTTGTTGAAACCCTGCAGCAAATAAAGTTACAAATGAATCATGTTTTTTGAAAACTATTTCAAGAAAGAATGTTAGCACTCACTTGTAACTGAGACGCTGCCACATTCATAGTAAGAGCATCCATACCACCTAGGTAATATGGCGCTGCTATATTAAATACATTGCAGCCAACCGAGCTGATTTTTATTTCTCTGCTTTCATCTATTTTCAGTAGGCCTTGATTTTGGGTAATACTGAAGAACAAATTATGCCATTCTCCTTCATTGATTTGAACTTCTGAAGAGATGGTGGCCGAATTGGATGCACAATTAAATGAAAGGAATAGCTACAAGGAAGACAACAAATTACACAATCAAAAAAAAAGGTAACAGAGAAGAGCTAATAGGAGAGGTAGTAGTTCTAAATGATTTTCTTTAACCTACCTTCGAATCTTTCAGGTACAAAGCAATGAAATCTTTTTGTTGTGGTTGGGTGACATAGAATATCATTCCATCAATGGATATGGTTTTCACGTCAATTGAAAATTCAACTTTTCCTTTCAGCGAGAGGTGGTCAAATTCGTAGGTAAGAGCGCTGTTTTTCATCGTACCTGTAATGAAAGAGCTTAAACCTTCAACCACGTTTACTTCGATCTAATATTAGAGAAATGTTAGGTGCATTCACATAGAACCCGTGCCAATGACATTCTATACATATATGATATCATACTTATGCATATCAATATCAATAATATATCAGAATTATAGCTTGAGAGAGTTTTAGAATATAATCGATCTCTTCAATTCATTAAAGTCAAATTTAAATATCATGATGATATTAGATGTATACATTATACATTATTCATAGCAAAAACATAGTTTGATATCAAAATGGGATGACATTTGATGATACTATGAATATCAAATAGACCATAATATAGCTATACGTTTGTCGTACTGGAATACTTTGTTTGGAAGGTGAAGAAATTATTTTAGCCCAAAGTGTAAGATTCAATCGTGACACCCAGTGACCTTACTCATAACATGCTGAGAATAAGAAAATGTGGAAGCATTAAATAACATTGATACGTACCAAATCTATATCCACTTTCTTTATTCAAGTCTGGATCAGGAGCCGGGTTCAGTGGAAGACATCCCGGAGCTGCGGTGACTGTTGGAGGTAATACTGCCGTTGGTACGGTTGTTGTACTAGTACCTAATATATAAGTAAAAATTTTTCATTTATTTCAATTGTTGAACAAAATTTATTGTTAGGTATATGTAATAACAAATGCTTACTGGGAGAATTTAAGTTGATGCTGCCAGGTGCAACAGTAGTAGTTTCTTTAGGGATCTCTTTATCTCTGTCAAAAGATTTATCGAAATTAATCAATACACCATTAAGTGTAGCATCTCCAACAAAGCCAGCAAATGGCCTTTCAATAGCTGCTGAAGCATCAACGTCCGCAGGAACGCTACCGAAATACACGGATATATTTTTAATTTCGATGGATTGAGGAGAATCTGCAGATCTGTAAATAACCATTGTTTTGAATCATCTTATTAGAGGCTTACTTTGTGGTGAAAAAAAAAAAATTCCATGAGATGTTACTTGAAGACATCGAAGTCATCGACTATCAAATGCAAAGCATCAAGGCCATGGATAACTGACACCGAATGCCATCTGTCGTCATTGTATTTTACATTCGGACCACTGCTGATTTCTTGTTTTCCACTTCTGAAAACTATACCTCCATCTCGTAATGCCAAGTAGAAGGAATATGACTCTTCAATACCATAGGCGATTAAACCATATTTTGCTGTTGTTTTTAATCGCAGAGTTAAATCAAGTGGGAACTCTTTGTACCATTTTGGAACCACGTTTGTGGCAGGCCAACGAACGTATTTACGAGATTGGGGTTCGAAGTATACAGATCTAGTAAACTGTGTGAAAAATAATTTATTAAACCAGTAAGGCCTATAAGTAATGCAAAATTGTAATGAGTGGGTACTTTATCTGGGCATCCGGGTATAATTCCATGACTATTTAGGTTATTTTTGAGGACATCGACATGATCGCCGTTGATTTGAAAATCATCGATACATCCATCGAAATGATCGTTGAGAACACCTTTGATTTTGTGATCACCAGGATATCCACCAATGTAAAGATTATCGGATATCTGCACATAGCCAAAAATGATTTTGAAATATAAGCAGCCGTTAATAAGGGAAAATATGAACTTTTGAGCACGAGCACTTACATGGAGTACACCTGGGCGTGTATCACTGATCTCTTGTCGGACAATTGTGTTATCAATGCTTAAACTTCCTTGATTGTTTCTTCTGGTGGCAGCCACAACGTGCCACTGATCATCGTTGTATTGCGTCGGAGTGTGGAAAGATTTAAGATCGCTGCCAACGTCAAACTAAAACATCAGCAATAAAAAAATTCGATGTAGTGCATATTTTCAAAATTAAAATTCCTAAAGAACAAGTTCAGTGTTTCTAGAAAAAAAGAAAATCAAGAAAAATCATGTTCGCCTTTCTCAAGACTTTTGATTATCCGAGCAAGTGTTTGAAGTCAAATGTGTTCAACTTTTTTTCTCGCTCTTGACAAGTACCAAGCACAACCAAAAAAAATGTTTTACAAAGCGTCTCTCATCCTTATGAAGAAGTTAAAATTTTCAAAATATAACTCCGGATATATTAAGCTTGATTTCAACAAGCATGAATTTTGTTGAAAATTGCATGACTATAGTAATTTGTGGTCAACATTTTAAGTGTAGTTGCCCATTCGATAGAAAGTATGATTGGGAGTAAATGGACTCGCTACCAAATATTGTCAAGGACCCTTTTTTCAAATGACCTAACTCACTGCCAAAAGTGATTGGACTTGTACTACCACCTTGAATTTCGAAACAGGAATGTTGATTATTGAAATTTTTGCGCTACTTTGGTACAAAATTTAAGATATAAAATTGCATCAGAGGACAAAGGGGATTAAAAAAAAAACGAAAACAATTTACCATCAAACAGTTCAATAATGTTTGAAAGAAAAAAAAAAAAATAATAGTAATAATAAAAACTCCAGTACAATAAGATAGGAAAAAAACTATCGTGATAATTTAAAGCTTCCAACCTAAAATTTTACATCATCATAATATGAGTTTTATTGAAAGTACCTACATAGATAGTTGGGTAATTAGTAAAAAACAGTTGCTATGCACGATGTTTTCCTACCTGGAAGTATATAAATCCTTGTCGTAACTCGATTGATAAAAATGTATTATCTTTGAAGGCCAAGAACAGCAATCCATTAGATGAAGTGGTTTTAAACTTAAACAGAATTTGTGATTCATCGGCCAAAGACATGCCTCTGGAACTCAGCACTACATATCCATCACCATTAAATCGACACCCAGTGAAGGCAGACTTAGGTAAAAGTATATCCCTAGAAATCCAATCCATATTACGAAAATGTCTTGACTTACTAAAATGTAGGTAGTAATTTGCTACCCTAATCACCTTGCTATCACTCCATTGATGGAAGCTTTAATCTGCGGATTATTTGCCGATACTTTTACAAAATCCCATAATCCGGTTGGTACACCTGATACCGATAATTCCTCAACGCTGCCGCTAAATGTCAAATATTTGATTGCATTGGGAGCCTCAAACCAAGCTGGTAAACCACCAATGAAGAATTTCGAATTCTCTTTATCCAGATTTAATACCGAACTAAATCCAGGCAATACCTCGGATTTTGTATATGTAATGATTTCATTTGATTTCGGATCTCTTTGTTCGACAATTGTTAAGTTTACCACTTTACCAGTTCTGTTGAGATTATGAAGTTCGGAAGTCAGTTTGAAACTTCTTTAAAAAATAGGAAACGGGAGTTTTTATTGTATTGTCTTTACCTTTGAACCTCAACCTTATACCATTTATCATCTGCAATATATTTACTGGAAACTGCGATGGATACAACTTTCTTTTCTCCCAAGTCGGATGTTAATAAGAGGTATCCATTTTCAATTTCCAAAGCTAAGAAGTCATGCTGGTGATAAATCAGAAAGCACAGTCATAAGATAACCCAATGTACTTAATTATATAGGCGCCAAAAGATTAGGAAAATAATAAATGGTATATTACCGTTTTAGGTCTCCTTATTGTCTTTGATGTATCTCTTTTTCGTCGAGAACCCATCGGATTACCAGCATACAACAGTAAACCGTTTGGTTGATTTGTTTTGAAGTATAAAGATAAATCGGTACTAGATCCCTGTTCCAGTAAGGCTTGAGGCACTGGAAGCTCCAAAATTGTATTTTGATTCAATGATACTCCAACTTTGATTCTATAAAATACATTTTTGGTGGAATGATAGGTAACTATTTCATTGGTAATTATATTTAATTTTCACGAAATAACTTACTTTGCTGCTAAATCTCTTGTGATTGTAACTTTTTGTTTCAAATCTCTCAACAAGTCTTTAATAGTTTGCTCTTTTTGTTCTAATTCGGCTGGTTTACTTTTCAACTTATTGATATGATTGGTAATATCGGGATCTTGAGTTTCGCTTTGATTTACTGAACATTTGAATAAATTTTCGTTAAAATCATTTCATTTAAGAGAGATAAAGTCAGTGGCATAAATACCCTCTTAACAAAACTTGTCATAATGGTAATATTATGATATTGTAATCATAATGTACCCAGGAATGAATAGAATAGTATCATTGGAATGTTATTATGATGTCCAATATCATGGTGTTGTCTTAATGATGTCATAATGATATTAAAGAGATATTTTCAATAATGTCATGTCCATGACATATTTTGTGAAGAGGGTAGTGAGATCGACGGGTATGTGAGCCATGTCCAAGAAACTTTTGCATACCAGTACTAAATCCCTTAGTTACGCCACTGAATAAAGTGAGTGAATAATGAACTACTAACAATGATTTGCGGTTTGTTGAGCAAATTTTTTAGTACTATCTAATTTTGAATACAATTCTTTGGCCTCTGATAACTTGTCAGGTAAATTTTCTACGATAGTTTTTATATCGTTAAGCGTATTAACGGCTTTAGCAGAGATATCATCAACATTTAGATTTTTCAAGTGCCCTTGCGTACTAGAGTCTTCTTTTTGCTTTTAATTGATCTATGATTAAACAAACAGATTGATTAATTATGCAACATAAAACCAGTGTAAAGGGGAAGAAGAATAATGAACGTTGCTCACTTTTGTAAATTTTCAATAAGTTCTAAACTCTGATTAGCGTTCTTGGATGCGGTGTTTTGTTGTGCCAAAGTAGCGCTTAATTCCGGAGCTAAATTTTGTTGCACGTCTTCTAAAACTTTACGAGCGGTCTCCAGTAGTTCAGCTGACTTGATACTTGAGGCTTGTACTCTAGTATCTGAGCCTTGGAACTAAGAAAAGTGCAATTAGGTAAATGGGACTAGGAAATTTCGAAAGATTATTAGTTATGTATGATGATGAGTAAATATGTACCTTATCAGTTGTGCTTTCAATTGCTTGTTTAGCTTCATTGACAGCATTTGAAGCTGCTTCTAAAGCAGATACGATATCTTTATACGAATTAGCCGCTCTGACAGCATGCTCAGAAGATACTTGATCTTTGATGATGGATTTTAAGATTTTTGCCTATAACAAAAATCATAACATTTAGGTTTCTTTGATTCATTTTTAGTAGGATTATGCTGGGAAATTAGACTAACATCTTTTTCCAGTTCATCAGCATGTTCTTTAGCTTCGAATACGGATTCTCTGATAGAATTAATTCCATTGACCAATGAATCAATATTTTCCGAAACTTTATCTTTGCTAGTTTTCAAATTCGAAACGTTATCTCCTGCAAAATTGTATGTAGTTACGTAAAATAAAGCACATTCAGCATGACATGATATATGAATATTTTCACAATATTTACCTAGTTCGGCAAATTTAGGCTTATCACTTTCCAAAGTTTCAGTGGTACTTTTTAGCAGTTTCCAAGTTGCATCCAACAGTTCTTTGGCCTCCTTTGCGCCCTCATTCAGAGAATTAATTTTTTCGACTAGCTTATCTTTTCTATAAAAAAGAATATATATAGTCAAAAAATAAATTTGAAGGTTTTTTTTGAAACGATATTAATATTTCTCAAGGGAATATTTAAACACTTACTTAAGTAATTGAGTATTATTAGAAGCATCGAGAATCAATTTCTGAGCTTTTTCCGTTAAATTTTGTAAGTCTTCTAATTTATTTTGTAAAAGATCTACATTTTTTTTCGCCATTTCCACATTTTGAGCGGTTTTATTCATGGGAGAACCAAAATTAAACACACGAGATAAAAGATCTCGTGCTTTCGATTCAGTGGCATTTGCTTCTGAACGCATTTCGTCATCCACTTCGATATTATTCATTTGGTCTAGGATTGATTTACCTTCTTTTATGGCATAATCAATTTGGGGAACTGGAGACATAGTATCAAGAGTTTGTTAGTCAATGATTCAAAAATTTCTCCAATATATTCAATAGGACTTTCCCATATAACCTGTAGCGTAATAAAATGTCTTTAAAGTGATAACTATTTTTATTTATTTTTTCATTTAAAAAACAATCATTAAATCAACTACGCATCTCAAAATAAACTGGTGTGTCATCACTGTAACAACGGTACTTTGAATGAAAATCAACACACATTCACTAATTTGAAATCATTTCATTAAGTTATTGCTCTGTTGACCAAGGTATGTCGTAAATTATGATATTGAAAATGCCAGACTTTCAATATCATCATAACATTGTGATGGCATCACGATGATATTGAACATGATTATGACATTTTCAAAATATCATATTTCTTATATCATGATTACGATATCACAATGGCATCGTTCTGATATCATAATGATATTGAACATCATTATAGCATCTTTATGAAATCATATTCCTCTTATGTTATAATTAACGATGTCATAATGACATCTTAATAACAAACTTTGTCAAGAGATTGGTTAGATAGGAATGACCTATTGAAAATTTAAATTATATACCTGCGCCCGTTTCTAGGTTGTAAGATAAGCTGTTTATTTCGAATACTGTCATTTTTGACTTATCTACTACTTTATTGATGAGTGATTCTACTTCCCAAGCGTTGCTGATAGTTGAGCTACCTTTTTCAGATGACGAAACCACATCATTGACAATGGATTGAATCTGTTTTAGCATTTTTCGAAAATGTGTAAATTAGAAGACATGAGTGTTAAAAAAGGTCCATATAATAGGCATCCGCTCAAAGGAAACCTGGAAACTTACTTTTCGAAGAGATGTCTCCTTTTCTTTTTCTACAGCCATTATTTTATTGATGTAAGGACTTAAATCAAATGGATAAGATAACGCATCTGTGATATTTAGAGCCAAAGCTTTCGCAGTGTTATTAATGTAAACCAGGCGTTGAGCGGTGAAGTATCCAACAGCAGTACTCTATCAAATATGTGATATTTAAGTAGATTACAAATATTTATCCCTTTTAACAAGGTATGTTGTAAATCATGATATCATGATGATGTTGAAAATGTCTGCCTTTTAATATCATTATGACATCGTCATGATATTGGACATTATAATATTCAATGATATAATATTCTTTATATTATAATTACAATATTATATGACGTCTTTACAACAAATTTTGTCAAAAGAATAAAAATACCTGGAAGCTTCTGAAAACTGGTTGGAAACTGGACTGCATTTCATCAGTAACATCAAGAAGTCCATGAGTGCAGTTATCGCAAGTGAAACATCCATCATTAGGTATCAAAACTGAGCGGTAAGGGCACGTATCGCATTTGTCACCAATTACTCCGGGAAGACATTCACATAATCCAGTTGTAGTATTACATCCAAGTCCAATGCTATACCCAGTATTACAACCGCAAGCTACAACCATAATCACGTTGAAAGAAATGTGCTCCTATTATGGTAGAAGGGATTAGAAAGAAGAATACATACAAGTACATCCATTGGAAGAGTATTTCCAGTAACCAGCAGCGCATTTATCGCAGGTACGCCCTCCTACTCCATCTGTACATTTGCAATGACCAGTGAAGTCATCACACTGGGAACTTATACTAGCTTCTCCGCATTCACAAGGGTAACATCCCTTTCAAGGAAAAATATCATTGATAATAAATAAAAGAAAAGATTAACTTCCCTTTGAAAGAATCGCTTAGTTACTTGGCAAGTGGTAAATCCATAATGATTTTCGGCACATTTATCACACTTTTCGCCTACTACATTTTCATTGCAAGTACACTGTCCAGTACGATGATCACATTCTTTGGTTCCACATTTGTCGCAGTCGCAAGCTATGAAAGTAGTGAAAATTAGTTGAGAAATTCTCCAAGTTGATACTTATGTAAAAGTGTTGAAGAATTTTATTACCTTGGCAATTCTTGGCAACTATAGCATCGCCATAGAAATCTGGAGCACATCTCTCACAAGAATCACCATAAGTGTTATTCAAACATTTTAAACATTTTCCAGTTAATGGGTCGCAGGAACCAGGCTCAGAAGCATTTATGTTACCATTACACTCGCAAGGAATACATTTTTCTCCTGTAACAATTTAACGATGTTTTTGCATTAGAAATTTTCCCCTTATTATTAAAATATCTTTTGAAAATTATCAACCTTGTATATCAGGATGGCCATAATATCCTGGAGCACATGTTTCACATCTATTTCCCGTGTATCCAGGAACACAATCACAAATTATTGGTTCACCACTTTCGCTTATGTCACAATCAGTAGCAAAACTTAAATCACAAATTAAAATTTGTTTATCAAATATTTTTTGAAGATGGTTTTAAAAAGGAATTCTGTTACTTGTTCGATGAAAAAGGCAAAGGACAAGGGCAAATTAAACAATCATTAAGAGCTCCTACAGTAGCATTTCCATTATATCCAGTTTCACATTTTTCACAATGATCACCTCTTGTGTTATGCTTACAATCCTATTTGAAAAATATTTATTTCAAACAAAACTCTATAAAAGTAGTCTCGAAGCTTAATAAATGATCCTTACGATGCAAATTCCAGTAGTTTTGTCACATGTAGAGGCATGTCCGTTACACTGGCATGGTATACAGTTGCCTCCAAATAAACCAGATGAAACACGATAATACCCATCAGCGCACTCTTCGCAACTTAAACCAACATAATTTGGAGGGCAACTACATTGCTCTACATTTAATGCTACTCCAGAAGATGGACTGTATTCTGATATGGCAACTTCAAAAGATACACTGAGTAATCTAAAATATTTTAAAAAATCCAAGTGCGTAATTTACTTTTATCACATTCACAATAATATAATTTCTCGATTAATCTGATATTTACTTGGTTATGTCGCCTTTTTCAACATAAGAGGCTTTTATATAAATTGCAGTCAAGTTCTGTAAAACCTGCATTAAGTCTTCTCGTCTGGCTTTATCACCAGTAGAAGTTTGGAAATTGCTTTCCACCATTTTCACTGATACTGGGAAATAAGAGTCGGCGGTTGGTTGGGCAAGGGATGTGTAATAAAGATATATATTAGCTCCATATAAGACCACATCCGGACTCGCAACAGCATTAGCTTCAAAATAATGAAATGAAATATTAATACCTAGTGTTTTGGCACTTGACTTTATTTAATGTTATAATTTAGATATCTACCATCACGACTGGTTGTATAATGAATCGTATAATTGAGGAATCCTCCATATGCTGTTAATTTGTTACCCAAGAATAATTGTGGGGCTACGAAATAGGCAATGCCATCATCTAAGATGAAAGCCATATTTAAGAACACTCCACCGTTGGTTTCTTCTACAATAGTGGATAAAGCTTTAAATGAGTTCAACTTGGTTATATCGAGGATGGCGATAGTCCATTTTTCATAGGTAGTTATCTAGAGCCAGCAGATTTAAAAATTATGTTTTGTCGGAGGAAGAGTTTTGTTGAAAAAGAAGGAAAATATTCAAGACTTTTACCGTAGAAGTAAATAAAGTGGAGCTAGAACATCGTGATGTTTTACCAAAACAGAAACATTTTGTACAACCAGCAGGATCATCAGGTTGTAGATTGAAAGTCCCATCTTTACATACATCGCAAGCTAATCCTTGTACATTGGGTTTACAGAAACAAGCTGCGTTTGTCTATGTAAATGAAAAATGCCACAATTCACTCAACAGCAGTGCAATATTATCAACCAAAAGCTTTATGGTCGATGTGTGATGTTATCCAATATATAATAAAATTTCATATGGGTTGCCTACCTGATTACAAATTTCCTCTGTAGTTCCTCGAAAATCGCATTCGCAAGGGTAACAGTAAGGAAATAGATATTTTCCAGCAACACAAGTATCGCAAGTTCTGCCCTCTATATTTTTCTTGCATCTGGTAATTTTTTATTCAGTGGTTATCTTGCTTTACAATCTTAATTTTACGAAGTCTCAAAAATATGCTTACTTGCAAGCTCCCGTAAACAAGTCACATTGCAGATCATCGTTTTCTACACCATATACATGGCAGTTACATTCTTCACATCCGATAATAGGATCAAATCCATATGTGTAAGGTCGACATTGGTTACATTTTTCTCCTACTACATTTTGCGGACAAATGCATTCACCTGAAAGAATCATCCATGTAAGTCTAATGTTCTTATTACCTTATAATGCTCAAATATAAATTCATTCGCATACCAGTGTTTGAATCACATACAGCAGTTGATGAGCAATTACATGATTTACAATTAGGAAACCCGAAATGCCCAGTTCTACAATGATCGCATTTTCTACCAATAATATTCTCCCGACAAGGACACTGGCCTCCAAATTTCTCACATTGGTAGCTCGTGGATCCATCTGGATCACACTGGCACGGCAGAGCTTGTTGATTATACTTGGCGGTTAATGAAAAAGTAGCTTCTTTACAGAAACCTACGCGGAAAATATTTAAAAAATATATTGCATTGTTTTACTAGTGTTTTGAATTAGATGCACGAACTCTTTGAATGGGTACCTTCTTCTGATGTATTAAGGTAGAAATGGTTAAGACCACACTGGGAAATAAACATTTTTGTTTGATCAAATGGTAACTCATGGATCATATCATCAGTATATTGTGAACTTGGTATCAGAAGCACAAACTGCGCCCATAAACTTTTATGGGCAGGAACCTATAATCATTTCAAGTAATATGAGTTTAGTTGGTTCACTTTTTCTCCATCTTCATCCTAGATCCGCATACCTATTTAATAAGAATATTTCATTATCTTACTTTGACCGTGAAAACAAAGTTTTCAGTTAACTGAAATACAGTGTTGCCGCTTTGTTGTTTAACGACCGAACGACAACCAGAAACACTTGGACAATGACGAGTTCGAAGTTTGGCTTCGTAGAATTGCCCGTTATGGACGATGACATCAGAATCGAAATCTAAAAGATTAGTTGAAGAAAAAATAAAACAACAATGAGGAAATTGCTTCCAAATAGTTATGTCCAAGACCTACCTGGATGATCAGGTTGGTAATAATGTACAATAAATGTGTAAAGCCCTGGTTTTGGCACTTTACCAATCACATCAATCATGGCATCATTCTCATCTAAGTAAACTAACTCAGTGCCATTATCTATAACTGTACTGGGTTGAGTTTTAGTTATTCGGTTTTCATTTCCAGTTTTAAAATCGAACTGAAATTTCATTAAATTGCAATTGATAAAGTCAGCCATAATCTCATCAAAAATGAACTAATATATTCAATAGGTACTATACCCGTTCAGAATCTGGGGGTATTAAGTAAGTGAATGGAATACACTTGGTGTCATTGATCACGCATGATGGTTTTGGTTGAACATAATCTAAAGACCAAACTTCATGCGGTATAGCAGCAATTGAATCAATTCCAATACCATCTCCTGCACCCTTTATGTCAAGATCTTTTATTGTTTACTCATCAACATCGCATGATTATATAATACAATTTCATACCCTTAGTACTAAATTGACATTATTTGTTGTGAAATTAAAAACATTCACTCTTCCATCTCGGTCAGATACTACTTGGCGACAAAGTGTTCGATATCGACAAGGATAGATTGTTACTTGTCCTTTATCACCAGTCAGTTGTGTAGTAGTTTGTATTTGAATGGTTGTAGTGTTCTGGTTGGCTGTTGTAGCATAATTGACCACCAAAACATATGGGCCAGGTCGGCTTACTCTCAAATTGAGGTAAAGTTCTGGTTGGGAATTCGAGAGTTTGGGCATTTTAGCAATTCCTAACGGCTCCTACAATGCAACAAAAATTACTTCCCTTCTTGTATTACTTGTAATATATTTAAGTTAGAAGATTCTTACTTCCAACTCATCAAAGAATTCTCGTACTGGTGACCTATCATTGTTTTCGTTGATATAAGCTCCTAATCCTTTGATTTGATCGAACCACGATATATTTGGATACAAATATAATCTGCATAATTCTGCTTTATCAAGGCTACAAGGCCTAGTAATGTTCGACACCAAAGCTGTACCTTCATAGTATTCTGATGGTATCAGCACAAAATAATCCTATGTAGAAGGAAGCATTATTATTTCTATTAACTTTAGATGAAGAGCATTTTAAGGAAATTAGTCTAACCAAAAAAACGCTTTTTTCAATTTTGATTTTAATAATCCATGCATCGGGATTCAACACAAATGGAGATGGATTATTTCCAAGGACTCCAGCAACAGTGACAAATGCTGGACTATCAGTAGGTTTGAACACAACCTAAAAATTTCACCTTAATGTAAATATATTTCTAGGTCAGAACGAAAAGTAAGACATTATTGATAGATCTATACCAGGCAACTACTTGATTCGATCACCCAAGCGATAAAATTAGCGAAAGGTAAATAAATTCATTAGATACATTGTGGGTATTTTTAATAACGAAAGTATAATTTAAAATTTTATATTTCATTGATAGACGCTTTTAAGCATTAAATAAATTTTATTTATGTCATTTATTCTTACTAATACATTCAAATATATAATTTATTTCTATGACGGAAAGATTTTTGCGCTTGGGATGCTCGAATCAATTAGTCAGCCAGTATTAATAGGCTAATTGAATAGATAACATTCACTTTACTTCACTTCGTATTCTAATTATATGACATAACATCATAACTATATAACTTTATTTAAAACAGAGTACATGAAAACTAACTTATTACAAGAGCACTTACCTGAAACTTTTGTTCTGAGTTATCTACATTATTATTTGCGTGTTCAGGAACCACTGATACACTTCCAGTGATGGACTGAGGATGGAAATGATGATATCGCAATATTATTCTATATACTGATGGGTTATTAATATAAACTGGATGAATAGTTTCGTTCTAAAAATCATAAGGTATTTGCTTGTACTAACTATACAAATACTCATTTACAAAACAATAACAGTATACAATTCTGTTTTACCTGTAGATGCGAAAATACAGCATAACCCTTCCACGAATATCCTGGGAAAACTTTTTCATCAAAACCATACCGCACTGGGGTGTAAGCCGGTGTCCGGCCATCCTCTATCTCGAATTGGTGTTGATGTAAAGTAGGAAAATAATACGTATTGATGGGCTCCTTACAGTTTCTACCTTCTATTAATGGAAGACATGCACACTGTCCAGTAACTTTATTGCAAATATTACTTATGGACCCGCCAATGTCACAATCGCAGTCCGTGCAACCAAATAAATTGTTATCAGCTAAATTATACCATCCATCTAAGCACTGATCGCATCTCCTAGCAGATGTAGATGGTTTACAAATACACTGACCGCTTTTGGAGTTACATGAGCCAATACGGCCGACAGTACCACTTCTGTTGCAAGAACATTCTGCAAAAATGGAGTAAGATAAATTTTGGAAATGACATTGGTGCAAGGGAATGCGCTTCTTGACTACCTTCACATCCATCTACATTTTGAGGTTGTAAATTCCAAAAGAGGTCTTTGCAGGTATTACAGATTTTGCCTTCTACATTAGGTTTACATTTGATAACTAAATCTCCGGGTTTTAGCGAGTTGCAGCCAGTGAAAGTTGATACAACACCAGCGGGATCAAAATTACATTCTGCATACATAATATTAAACGTATTGTAAAATGTTACACAATGTCAAAAAGTAAAATTTTCATATTCACACCTTCACAAATGGGCCAGTTGTAGTATCCTGATCGGCAATTTTCACATTTATCGCCGTCAAAATTTTCTTTACATTTACATGTACCATCGTTGTTACAGCTGATACCAACTGTACCAATAGGATTGCATTCGCAAGCTAAGAGAGGAAAAAAACTTGTTGTAGAGAATTAAATGAGGAGTATTATATCAGGACTTCGAATATCGCTTTTAATCGATTTCATATTCTTACCGTGACAATCAGGGTATTGGTAGTTACCAGGAGAACATTGGTCGCATAATTTACCAGCATAATTATTTAAACAGGTACATTTGCCATTGATATCGCAAACGGTAGATGCGCTACCTTTCGTCGAACAGTTGCATGGTTTGCAGTCAGGAAAACCAGTGAAATTAGCAACACACTGGTCACATCTGGGTCCACCATAGCCAGGCTTGCACAAACACTGTCCATTACTTTTATCACACACTCCAGGTAAGGTTCCTTTTACATCACAGTTGCAGTCTGCAATTAAACGTAGAATTGTATATATGGAAGATGAAATGAAAGGATATCATGAAAAAATGCCTACTCACATAAACAACTCGGGAATTTAAAGTATCCATCAGCACACTGCTCGCATGTTCTTCCAGCGTAATTACTTTTACATTTGCAATCACCATTTTCAACATTGCAAACATTGGAAACCGAACCCACAGCGTTACAATCACAAGCTGCGAGTGGTCGTATTTATCAAAGTACTTAATAATTCAGTTCATTGAATATCTTGATAGGTATAGCTTTTTGGCTTACTTTTACATTCTGGAAAATTGTAATACCCTTCGCTACAATTTCGGCATAAATCACCACCAAAATTGGTTTTGCATACACATTTTCCATTTTGCGGATTACATTGCTGTGTCAAGGTGCCCCCCAAGTTGCATTCGCAAGGTCTGCATAGAGGGTAACCGTAATGCCCAAAGCTACAACTGTCGCAATTTGGTTTAGTATACTCTGGTTTGCACTCACAAATACCAGTAATATCTTCGCAGTTCCCAGTTGAGAAAGTAAGGTCGCAATGGCATGCTAGAAATTTATAGAATGGAATTATCAGTGGATGAATCAAAAGCAAGGATCATTGTTATGAAATATGCTTACGTTGACAAACATCAGTTTCATTCAAATATTTTCCTTTTGGCCTGTGATATCCGTGTATGCATTTGTCGCAGTTAATTCCTTCTGTAAAATGTTGACAATTTTGACAAACTCCTCCACCTTCGTAATTACCGTGTATGTCTAATGAGAGTTTCAGCTGATCGACAGTTTCATTATATTTGCATTGATCCGAATGACCAAAACAGTTACATCCTAAAATTTGAATCATGAATGTAGTAGATATTCAAAATTTACTTTACAAGCACTGAATTCCTTTACTCACGTTCGCAAACAAATTTTTTGTTGGTTTTTGATTGACTCCATTTTTTCTGCTCAAAACCAGGACAACACATTTCACAATTATGACCGCACGTGTTATCTTTACAATCGCAGATCAATTTGTATGGATCATTTTCATCAACCGATGTGCAAGTTTCGGCATGTCCATTACATCTACAACGGCCTCCGATACTTATATCTTTGATGGAATAGAAATACTGTATAAAGTAGAAAATTCGTTAGTAAGTTACGCACTAAGTGCTCGATGTTTGAAATTTAAATCTCCTATTGAATTTTTTAATTTAAAATTTTCGACGTGAAGTTTCTTAATAATCTGCAATTCATGGACTTGACAATTTTTTGACGAATGAAGAAATGAGATGAAAAAGTGTAGATATTCGTAGAATGTGAGAGAGAAAGCCAGAATTAGCTCCAAGATGAAAAAAGTTGTTGGCCCTCGCTTTCGACGTTTAGCTGAATTTTTAACTTGAAAATGACACGTATTACAGCCTACCTGGTTTAGGAAAGAGGGGTCTGGGATGAATTTGATCTTCAACTCTTGTGTATCAGACCATTTATGTAATCATCTGATAAATGTCCGACTTTTATATACATAGTTACATAATTATATATTTAAATTTATGTATACCTATATACATTTCCTCCCCACGCCTATTACTGGCTTGTATAGATAAAAAGGGCTAAAAACTTGGTGAGAAACTGCCGTTGAAAATGCAAAAAAAAAATTATATCGTTTTTTCGATACTCCTCAAAATAGTGTATCATTCAAATTTTGATGAATACCTAGAGGGTGACGAATTGCTCAAAATTTTTGTTCTTGATCATCAAAGAGTAAGTCACGGACACCACTATATCCAAATCAGGGGCGTACCGAAAACCTTCTTCAGGGGGGGGGGGGAAACCAAAAATTGCCAACTAATACCATGAAATTTTACCAACTGTTGACCTTTTTTTTTTTTTTCATTTAAATACTGCACAAGTGGTCAAATTTACCAACTTTACGCTAAAACTCCAAATTTACCAACTTTTTACGCTAAAACTCTAAATTTACCAACTTTCCAAAAGCAAAGGGGGGGAAGCTCCCCCCCTTCCCCTCCTTTCGGTACGTCCCTGATCCAAATTTCAGCTTCCTAAAATGTATTTGGGGGGAGTTGGAGTAAAATACGTCTTTGATGAAATTTTGAGTCATGAAATTTCTTTGATCTTCCATATCTACTCACGAAATCAACCAAAAAAGAGTAACATTTGTGTGTATGGTTAGTTTAAGACCAGAATATAACCGCTTGAATTTGGGTCGAAATAGACTCAAAATGGGGGATTGTCAAAATTAGAGGATAAGTTGAGGAAGCGGACACATATGATCATTATACAGGCAAGAAATACTACATTTTTTAAACTTAACTTTTCAAGTGATTTTGGAAGGATTAAGGTAATTATCAAACTTGGTACTAGAAGTGAATGGTTGAACAAGCCCCAATTAAAAACTTAGCTCTACTTATGCGTCATGGCTGCTTACGTTTTTTTTTCATTTTACTTTCTGAGGCAAAACAAACTAGTGAAAAAAAAAATAGTCAAAATCAAAGATCCACAGGTAAAATGCTCCCTTCATTTGACATAATATGGTCAGTGGATACCCAGCCTTTTTTGGAGGAGTGAGGGGATGCACAAAAATACTTTAGTTTTTAATTAAATATTCGTAGTTATTCTGATTCAACACTTTCTTTCACTATAGTTTTCTGTCGTCACTTCTTTAGGGTATGTTTTGAATACTTGATAAGTCAACTGTGTAGTTAGTGGGGAGGGTAAGAAATGTTTAGGATCATGGCCTATCCTAGCCTCCTTTTAATTACACAATTGATAATGACCCTTTTACGTGTTTCATTTGTGGACTAGATCATGCAATACAGGGAATCAATATTACTCATTTCTTCGATTTTTTTAAATTCAGAGAAAATAGAAAGAAAGTAAGCGATAAAAAGATAAGCTGTACATGCTCTGATGCACCGAGATATTGACACGTGCATTGGTTTTATTTCTTTTTTCATATCGGTAAGTAATGATGCATTCATAATAAATACACCTATGGAAAATACACAGCGTGTAGAATTGCAGAACTTTATGAATAATAAATACCTGTGCCCTTTAATAAGATCAAAATAACGATCAATTCTAATGTTGTATAAGAAAGTACACTTTGAGTAGGTGAAAATTCCGAATTTCACGAATTTTTATCACGCCTCATTTGAAATTTCAAAAATCATCACGTTGCCCTTTACCGACAATAATTTATAATTAGTAAAGCATTGACCGGATAGAAATCTACTGATTATCAGTAACTTCTATGGCACGAGTAGATAAAATGTATGAACCATTATTTCTAATTATGTACCAATTAACGATACCTACATATTCATTCATTGAAAAAATAATTTTAAATTTAAAGTCGATAAAAATGACGAATAACCTGTCTTAGAAATTACATACCCGTCTTGTAGTCGTAGGATCTCGTCGAGCTAGGGACATATAATGTCCCAATAGATTTTTAACACGTAGGAGCCTGAAACGTACATTTGTTGCTCTAGTCCATTCTTGTAAAACGGTAGAATTGAAGAAGTCGTTGGCCGATGGACGCGTTTGTACCAATTGAACTATGATCTAATTATGAAAGATAATTTTAATATTGTTTCGATGTTGAAATAGTCCTCGGTAATACCTATCGTTCAGGACTTACTTCTCCTCCTTCTAATGGTACGATATTTGTGTACTGTGTGTCACAAATGACGCTGTCATCTGCGGTGATCGTTGTAGAAACGTTACCGAAATAATGGTAACATTCGCTATAGTTGAATAATGAATTTTATTGAATTTTAGGACTATGGATAGGAAATAGAAACGCAAGAGAAGCATAGATTTCTAATTACCCAATGTTATCGGCGAAGTATTGCCACGGAGTGTATGTTTGGCCATTATCGTTTGATCTTTCAAGCGCCCATACTGCCGGTCTTGGCGAATTGCCCATTTTAACGATGACATATGCCACGTGAAATTCCTAAAACACGTGTCATTAATGCACATCTGCATAAGCATTGTCGAGGGTGTTGGAAAATGTCGAATGACGAATTCTAGTATTTGTTAAGATTATGGGAAATGACCTCAAGGCGCCTGAATTTTTAATTGGAAATTAGTTTCAGTGTTTTCTAAGAATTTGATTATCGATCCGATAAATAATCTAAATTCCCTTAATTTTCACTATAGCTTCAACGAATGTTGGCATAATCCTATGTTCGAATAATTACCTAGTGATAAAAAATTGTTACGATACCGACTAGTACAAAGGCTGTTCGTGTAGTGTTGCCTCTCGAACTAAACAAATATTAAGTTCTATCACATCCACACTTCACTTCCTGTAACTGATAACGCATCCGTTCAAAAAGTTGTTATCATCGAGCCGACGTGTGAACGAAAATAACTGACAATTTAAACACTTTATACGATTTCAATTACTCGTGTATAAATGATGAATTCAAACTTCTTCAAAGTGTGGAGAAATGAAGTCGGTTTTCAATGGCAAACATGTTAGCTATGGATGATATTCGTATACCATTATATTCGAATTTACCTGGCCCAAATCTATGGTTAAATTGACTGCATTGTATTTCATTCCTCGAGATAACGGGGGACTTTGCCACCACGTTTCTCTACCATCGACTGCGAATTCAGCTGGGTGTTTTTTATCATCTTTTTTTGGATCACAGTGATCGCACACCTGCGAAATATAATTTATTTCAGAAATTTCAACAATTGTAGTGTTAAAAAATGATGAACTCCAATAAAATGATATTGAAGTTTTTCTTGTTAGAAAAACTTTTAAAGATCTCATACCTGTCCTTGAATTACAAAACTGTCTTCCTCCGCATTAGCTGATACTAATTTACAAAATAATTCGGGTTCGGGGACATCTTCTCCGCAAGTGGCTGTGGCCACTATACGTCTCCCTTGAGCTAAATTGAAATACGGAGGAGTCAAAACTTGCCCAAAGGAATATTGCAAAATGCAGCTTCCCAACAAAACTGAAAATTTATATAAAAACTATCATTTTGCAAACATAAGTAGATATTGCAGTCTAGTATTAGAAGCTGTGCTTTTAATTGAAAAAACTAACCTATTACAACGTATCAAATTTTGGAGGGAATTGAATAGTGGGAGTCTCAAATGCTTAATTTTCAGACCATTTGTAAGTGATCTACTCATTTCTCTAATTTTTTCCTTATTTTATTGCAAAAATTTTTTAAGTAGATATTTTTAACACTTATTGAAGATGAAATAAGGAAATTGAAGAAATTATGATTAAACCAATATGAGAACAATTGAATATTTCAATTTCCTACACGAGTGTCAGTATTCGTAAAATTATAATGCCGTACCTACCAGCGTGAGCTGGAGGACTCATAGTAAAATAGTAGCTAAATGACCTCAAAAATATGTGCAAAAATCTTTAACCCTCAAAGTCAAAGATAACATCTTTTAAAATTAAAATAAATGTTCAAAAATTTAATTTCAAAAAATTCGAATTTCAGGTGTTCCGGATTTTTTGCATCCAGAAGTTTTGTTTTTTCTTGTCAGACTGAACATTTTTTTGAAATTAAGGGAATGTAAACATTTTCCTAATTTTAAAAAAAATCACTCATTTTGAGTATTTTTAAAAATGAATAATAAAGAGAGTAATGGCTCATTGGAAAGAGTGTAAAATTCTGAATGTATTTTACAATTAAAAAACAATTGTCATTGATTTACTTATTGAGATGATTCATATAAAAGTAAGAAAATCGCTTTAACGAAATTAATTTCGAAAGTAAGTGTACAACAGCAACTTTTAGAACAATTAAATCATTTTCATTTCAGTCCCGCTATACCTTGAATTGTTTCTAAGATATTAGCAAAAAATAATTCCAACTCCAGATTTAGAGTGATAGAAATTTAACGTACAGTAGGCTATTTATGTATTGTTCATCTATGATGATACATGGGTATATGGCTAGAAAAACAAAATAGGTAAGTGGGTAAGTAAACGTGTGTAAGGAGGCGGGTGGGGGAAGAACTACAAAGATTGAAAATTACCTATGCTGCAAAGAAATATGTTTTCATCAATTCAATATACCTAATTTGAACAATTTGTGGTGAAAATGTGAAAAAAATGCAGTTTTTCAACGTTTGACGACCCCTATTTGGAGTTAAAAATTAAAATTCGGCATTTTGAATATTATATTCGTATTCAGGATGAAATTTTGATGCTTTTTGAAACTTCGTTCACTATTCTCTCCTCAAATTATTTTTGGGGGGCTTGGCTCCACAGAAAGGTCTTGAAAAAGGGGGTTAGGGTTAGCGGATTTCAGCAGATTTTGGATATATTGTTCAGTACACTTTCCTCAGTGGACTAAGCTAAAAAAACCTTCTACAACAATTTTTTCCCGGTACTTTACCATATCTACCATACTATTAGACCTTATTTCAGTTATTGTGAATTTTGACTATGGTGCAACTGAGCTGAAATTTTGAAAAAAATATGCTATAAAATACATCTGAAAACCGGTTCAATTTTTGTGCCAGATCATTATATCATCATTTAAAAAAATAAAGTAAGTTGTAAAAGGCCATTTTTGGCGGCAAAATGAGGGAGAGGTGTGTCCATTTTTTGTGGGATGCCTCTTAAATGGATCTAAAAATTGTACAAGTGGGTGAAGTCAATGAATTCGTGTTTACAAGGGAGGGTTGGGGGTCCAAAATTTTGATCAAGATGTTCCTCGATGGTAACCATCTACCAACCAAATATTAGCCCAAAATCACTTCAAGGCAAATTTACCATGATTATCTACTTGTGCCTTTAATGATCTAAATAAACATCGAAATAAGTTTAGATTACTTGAAATTTGGAAAAAATAACTGTTAATTTTTTTTCCGATTTTTGAACGACAAAATAAAATCTCTGCGCTGAAAGAAATCCCATACAACCACCAGGGCCGTAGTTAGGATATATCAAGGGGAGGAGGTTTAAAAATTATTTTCAGAACTTACATTTTATAGGTCTACAGACAATGCACTTTGGTGAGGGGAGGGGTACTTTTTTTAATGATATAAATTTTTTTAATTCACATGAGATTTATAGGAATATATTCAATACATATTTTAAGATGATGATAAATTATTTTGTAATGACTCACAGCAAAATGGACTATGAAAAATTCAATTTTTTTAAATTTAATGAGAAATCTTTTGTTAAATTTCGAAGTATGATTTACATTTATAACTCACCCAAGATGAAGTGCGTTGATCTCGGCCACATTTCAGGGATTCAAAAAAAAAAAAGAACTCAATAATTACACAACATCACGAATTTACACTAAATTCCGCGAAATTACGAATGATAGTGATAATGGCACTGCACTAAAACTACAACTCCCAACGTTCCATCACCACCCGCCGACGTAAACTGTATTAGTTTGTAAGTCTCAAATAGCCAGATGCTTCTTCGCTTTGTAAGACACGAGATCCCGATATCAGCGAAAAGTAATAATAGTATTTCGGAAAAAATGCTTGTTTACGGTTCTGGTTGTAAAGACTTCCCAAAGTTGAGGATTAGCTTATGGTGTTGATGAATAAAAACGATTGTATGATCTATTAATTATAGGTCCCTACTGTGTATTAAGTTATTACGGTCTTGATAGCTTTTTCAGTGTAACAATGTACTGTTGAAAACTTCAAATATAGTTGGTAGGTGTTGGTACTACAAAAGTAGGGATGATTGAAATGTGCACTCGGAAATTTGAAAAGAAATGTGTAGTTTTATTTTCTTACATGTGGTATGTGCACATAATAAGATGATTCATTTAAAATTTATTATTCATTTATACTTATCATTTTCTTGTTTGCGATTATATTAAATCTTCTAATTACAACTAGCCATTAACCAGCACTAAGGTATCTCTGAAGCAATGCTCTAGCTGATTTAAGCATTTACCTAGCTAATCGAAAAATTAAATGGGGACAAATATTGTATGTTATTTATTTTTTTTGTCCGAACAATAATTTCATTTATTTTTGAAAAAATTCCTTGCCATAAACCTGCACTACAATAATATCAACCTGTTTCACATTATGTAAATGCAAACCTTTCAAAAAGTTCATAATTATTTGGAACCACTTATTCATTTGATTCATCTCGGGGTAACAGATGTTTCGGAACAAGTAGGTAGGCGGGATGCTTTCAAGTTGAAAGAAAGATTTTAAGGATACAGCAACAGATGTGTGAAAGGGACGAGTACAATACTACCTTCCCTTACAGAATCAACAAAAATAGAACCACATTATACGCTTCTTGTAGCTACTAGTTAACAAAAACCAGTTTCAAGATGCGTTTATCGTACTAAAATAGCGAGGAGTAAGTGCAAATTGCATCGTAAATTACGATGAAAGTATTTCCATTCATAACTTCTCAATGAAATCAATTTGGCTGCGTATCTTCGCATTTCTTATATTGAGTCATATGCTGCATAAACTGTATTGATCACGTATACGAGGCATATTCCTACCTATTTTGTCGAACTTATTCATTCACATAGTTTCAGTTCACTTAATTAGGTTTCGGAGTTTCAAAAAGGTTTAAAACAAATGGAAATAAGTTGACATCTCTAACAAAAAAGACTAAGAAAAGAAGGGATATTTTTGGCAAATTGATGAAGAAGCTGGAGAATGACTTGAAATCAGAAATTAGGTATCAAATTTTACCCACCCTACCTATCCTCCAAGTCTGAAGTCGATTCGTTCACTTTCTCTGAAGTTATCGTTAAAAAACAATCATTCTAATAATAAACAAGTAATAAAAAATAAATTCCTAGGCTATGAACAACTAAGAAGTAAGAACGAATGGTAAAGAGTATCGGAGTTAATAAATTTTTTAAGAAGCAGAAAAATGCTAAATTTGAAAAAAGCTTAACTTATATTGTAAGGTGTTATTTTTTATGGTTTGATAATATTGGTGAGTAAGTAGGCATAGGTAGGTAGGTAAATGTAACATGGTACATTTCACAACTAGGGAGGTAAAAACGATTCTTATCGAGTGTGAGGCTTATTGCCCTAGCGAAGTATGTATGATAAGAAGTCACATGAGTCAAGAATCAATTTTTCATACTTGCGGGAAGAAAGCGCTACTTTACCTCCCGCTCACTAATCGCTCGGGTCTCAAACGAGCGCTTTTCTCCCGCATTTAGAAAAAATTTCGTTCACTACTCGAGAGAAAAATTGATTCTAGACTCGTGTGACTTATCACCCTCGCTTTGCTCGGTTGACAAACCTCGCACTAGTCAGGAATCACTTTCACCTCCCTGGTTGTGAAATATACTATTCCTCCCGAGTAGTGAACGAAATTTTTCCTAAATGCGGAAGGAAAGCGCTCGTTTGAGTATGCGAGCGATTAGGGAGAGGGTGTAGCGTTTTGCTCCTGCAAGTAGGAAAAATTTGTTTTAAAATAATAAAAGTGAAAAATAGATAAATGCTGAATTAATACCAAAATCATCGAGTTGAAATAATATATTTTTATTAAAATTCCAAATAATTTCTCCGTATTGTTTTTGAGAATAATGTGAATAAAACTGATATAGCCAAATTGAGTAATTGACTTTTTATGACTGGATTTTTCTCAAAAGCGACGTAACAAAATCATTTGAAATATTATACAATACCTGAAAGGCAAAACTACAACTGAAAGCCTGAAACATGAAGTGGATACCACATTAGTAGACAAGTCTTGAGTGAAACAATACAACAATAGTACGTCTTTCACTTTTTTTTTTTACATTGCTCAAATTTGCCTAATAATGTGACAACTACTTCGATTCTCGGTGAAAAGTGAAATCTCACGTCTAGAATGCACACTAATCCCTCAATCTTCGACATGATTGCAATGAAAGAAAAGAAAATTATTCAGCGTTATTAGAAGTTTTGATTTAATTTTTAGCGTCATGATGCCAGAAATATATGAAATATTATTTCAGGACTCTAGCACTTAGTTTAAACCATGATAATCAATCTTTCATAAAATTGCTTCATTAAGAGTATTCCATAGTTATCGCCTACTCACAAGCGATCATCTTGCGAATGAACATTTTTCATCAAATCTTTCATGAAGTATTGGAACATTATATTTTTTCTGAAGCATCTCTGTTATCCTAATAAATGACAGAAAGTTTGTAAAATGATACACCTGTACACCTCTCATCAACATCGTTGATACCATTGTACACAATTGCAACACTGATAACGTGGTGCTCGCAAGTCGCAACTTCGTGTATCACAGTACTGATAGAAGTGTAGAAGTTTCGGCAAAACAGAAATCATTTTGAAATTAATCTACATGGTGAACCCACTACTGAGTGAAATAAATTATGAAAAAACAATATGTAACGTTGAATTTGGAAAATATTAACAGGGTTCCGGTTTTACAACATCATACATCTCAACGTCGAAGTTTATGGCGAGTAAGTGAACTGCTCATCTTACAAACCTTATGAAAATAAGATATACAGATTTATGTAATATTCACAGTCATGGAGGCAACTATCAAGACTTCAGAAAAACCTAATAGTTACTATTTCATTCAGTATTGTCTTCTTAGTATTTTATTGGATTATATTCAACTCGGAAAGAGTTCTCGATGACGCAAAAGTCGACAAGATTGTCATTCAACCGTTGCAAGAAGATCAAAAGCTGGAATTAGAAGTAAGTTTAAAACGCTGAGAATTAAGATAAGATAACGAAATCTCGAAGTTCTCATTTATTTCGATACAATGTCCATTTTCTAGTGATTCGCGAAATGCATCGTTACGTTGTCTTATATTGCTTGTGTTCATTAGTGTACTGTAGTAAGGTATAAGATGCTGGAATATGTCATGATTTCATTTTCATTTACTCATTCAAAATACATTTCAGTTGGACGATAAAGCAAATGGCGTACCAGAAATCGATTCTAAAGCTGTCATCGATAAATTGTTCGGAGAAGAATCTCAAAGCAAAAATGAGCTTCAAATTGACGAACCAAAGAAACCTCAACCCTATTTACCAAAACCTCTGGAAACGATTACGGTGAGGCAGAGAGCGGTAGTTAATGCAGTCAAGCACGCTTGGACTGGGTATAAAAAATACGCCTGGGGTCATGATCATTTAAGACCGATTAGTATGCGATATCAAGATTGGTTTCATTTGGGAATGACCATTGTCGACTCTTTGGATACGTTGTACATAATGAATTTGACTTCAGGTATTTAGGTTATAATTTCACAACATATCTCATTATTCAAAGAAAAATATAAAATTATGCACTCGATTGTAGAATTCGCTGAAGCGCGAGCTTGGGTCGAGAATTCCTTTACTTTTGATCATTACAATGATGACGTCAATTTATTCGAAGTTACTATAAGGATACTAGGTGGATTACTCTCAGCTTATCATTTTTCTAATGATGGTTTATTTTTAGAAAAAGCTGTAAGTTGATATTTTATAAGGATCATCGAAGATCCTGCATTTATTTTAAATACATTTATCTTGGAGTACGAATTCAAATTTTAGGCCGATTTAGGCGAAAGATTGTTACCTTGTTTTACCAAGTCACCTACAGCGATTCCCTTTTCCGATGTGAATCTAGTTTCTCACGCAGCTCATGTACCTCGATGGAGTTCCGATTCTAGTATAGCCGAAGTTAGCACCTTACAACTAGAATTTAGGGATTTATCTAGGTGCACTAAAGAGCCAAAATTTGAAGTAAGTGGTTTTTTTCTTTTTCTCCACATTTTGTATTTAAAATATTTATTTTTATTTTTATTTTTTTAGAAAGCCGCTTTTGCAGTAAGCGAGCACATTCATCGGCTCCAGAAACCAGATGGCTTAGTTCCTATTTTTATTAACCCCAACACGGGTAAATTTAATTTCGATTCGGAGATCAAGTTAGGTGCCAGGGGCGATAGCTACTATGAATATTTATTAAAACAATGGATACAAACTGGCAAAACGATAGATTTGTGAGCTCCAATATATATTTTTCGTTTTCTGAATACTAGTTCAGTAAATGTAGTCCTTAGAAAAAGGAAAGTGCCCATCTAAGCAATATTTAGCGTAAACATCTTCAATATTACCTCCAGCTTGGCTTCCTAGAAGACTGGCTTATCAGTTCAATCTCAAAAAGGAATTGTTCTGGCCCTCTATTTCGGGGAATAAGGTGCCCTAGCAAAAATGGTTTTATACAGAATTATTCTATTCTTAATTTTACAGAAATGATCTTTTTATACTTCTATGGGAGACTTGAAGGAAACTCAGATAGTTCGTTCAAACTTCACCCATTTTTTGCTAGGTAATGAAAGTCGAGTTCATTACCTCATTCCTTATTGTCACCCAGAAATGGTAATAGCTAAAAATAAACTGTGAAATGTATTTATCAATTTGTTGATGTATATTACAACTAAAGTGCAGAGTAGTAATCGATGTCATACACACTCTCGCCTCTCATGTGGTGTTTAGGAAAGACCAAAAAGTCAATTAAGTATCTGCTCATTTTGAAAATTCCTAAAAATGTCTGGCTAATCGGTAAAGTTTTCTTACCATTTTAAGTGGCTCCCATGTAGCGGAAGGAAGTTACTCGACTTGACAATGGATTTAGTTGACCACTAATCCTTAATATCATAATAGAGAAGTATTCCTAATTCTTGAAAGATTGTTTTTCCATTTTGATGCCTTTAATTTATGAGATGGTATGTAGTTACTAGTCACAAGGTGTTATACATAATTATCTAGCACATTAATCGCATCTTACTCGTCTGAAAATATTCATGTTTAAGTAGATATTTATTTGAGAGTGAGGGAAGGGACTGAAACCTCCATGAGGTGATGATTGGGTTGATATGCAGTTACAAGTTATTTTATTTATGCATTTTTCATTCGCTTATGTTATATCAAATAGCATAATTTAATCAATCGTAATGAAGCTCTTGAAGTACTAAATTTATCGAAGGGAGTTGTAGTATAGCATGTTAGTATAGATGTTTACTTTAAATGTTGTATTAGTGGACATTTTTCATACGTTTCGTCAGTATATGTAACGAATGTACTTGATGAAGCATGCTCTGCGTGATTTACAATGAAGATTTGTTTTTCATCATAGTCTTAAAGAAGATTACATCGAAGCTATAGATGGTATAATGAAACGCCTAGTCAAAGTTACTCCAAAAAGGAAATTAACTTTCATCGGAGAACTGAAATCTAAATCTCGAGCATTTTCTCCTAAAATGGTAAGAAACATTTTAGAAAGTGTTTACATGGAGTAAAAAAATTGCCTAATCGTTCATCTGTTCGTAGGACCATTTAACGTGCTACTTACCGGGTACTTTGGCTTTAGGGGTTTACAACGGTATGCCCAAAAAACACATGGTATTGGCTGAACAATTATTGGAGACTTGTTATTACATGTATAAAGATCAACCGACTGGCTTGGCTCCTGAAATAGTGTATTTTAATTATGAAGCGGTATGGCTAATAATTTTCTCTTTTTAAGCTTTCGTTTCAGTATTTTTATAATTTTTTGTTTTCGAAAATTATTTAAATTTTTATTTATTTGTTAAAATTTATGATTCGATAATTATGTTCTCGATGAATATATAAAAAAATTAATTTATTTAATAGGACAAAGATGGAGTAGACATGTACGTACAGCAACAAGATACGCATAACTTACTACGTCCAGAATTCATCGAAAGTCTCTGGGCTATGTATCAAATAACCGGCAATGAGACTTACCAACAATGGGGTTGGGAAGTATTTGAAGTATGTAAAGAAAAAAAATATAGGCACTAGGTAGGTGTTATCGAGAGAAAACTAAATAATTCGAATTATTGATTCATTTTTACAGGCGCTAGAACGTTACACGAAAGTAGCGAACGGTTACACTTGTATCAGCAACGTACTTGATCCTGAAGACACAAAACCGCGTGATTTTATGGAGTCGTACTTCATGAGCGAAACGCTAAAATATCTATTTTTATTATTTAGTCCGAACAGACGTTCTATTGATTTCGACAAATACGTGATGAACAGCGAAGCTCATCCGCTGCCCATATACTCCTATTAGGTTGTGATACCGTTTATCCAGTCATTTTTGACGCTAAATTATTATTACTCGATAGTTATGACTTTCTTACGAGAGGAAACAAAATGATACACAATCGCGCATAAGCGGTGATCTCATTTTAATTGTATATAGTTCGACGCTGCGCCCATTTCGTCCGTACCTTCCAATTATTCAGTGGCTGTGTGTAAATAAAACCCGAGCAAGCAGTGTCAACTTTTCACCATGTTATTCGCTTTCGTTTTTACTCGGTTAAGTTTTATTTATTGGAGATTACGATTTTTCCTCTTTTTTTTTCTTTATTTATTGTATTTTGTTTCACTTTTCATCATGAACGATGATACTTTTTTGTTAAACTATGTACTGGTAGTTTTGTAGTAGAATTTCATTGATTATTTTTATACGTTGTTGATTATTCTCGCGTGTAGCATTTCAACACGCTGATTTTGTAGCGAGACTGAATAAGCGCTTGGTGTATTCGTTTTAAATGTACGCGCCACTTTAGGCATATTATTTTGTGATAAGTTGTATTTTCAACTGTGCAATATAGTCGTCGCATTTATCGTAACATATTCTGTTATTATAGTTATGAATTTTATTATATCTAATTACCAAGTTTCTAATTCCTTCTAATACTTATCATTCGAATAAAAGTTATTAAAGAATTGTATTGGTTAATTTTCAACTTTGTCTTCATAGTAGGACGTTGTGGAATGATTTACTAACAAAATTTTCGACGTTTTGTTTACGTGAATATCTGAACACTTTTTCCTTTCGTTGAAATATAATTATATAGTTTATAATATAGTATTTTATCTAGTTATTACGTATATTACAGTCGCATTTTAGTGAAAGTATATAATGATGAGAACCGTTAATACGTAGAATATCTAGTTAATATGTAGATTAACTAGTTATTGCATTTAAAAAAGACACCTATGCTGTAACTGAAACGCTACGTTATTCTACACAATAACTAGTTATTCCATGAATTAACGTATTAAGTATACATTTTAAAGCTAACATAATATTATATACCTATATTCTTTCCAACTTGGAAGTCAATATCATAACTTCGTTAAGCCTTAAGTATAGTGATTAGTGATGGCCCGTTGAAAAATGAAAAATTGAAAACTCAAAAGTACTTCGCTTTTCTTGGAAAATACTATTTCATCATCAATAGTGATCACGTGACGTATCGAAGAACGCATATACCTAGGTATTTTTCACATTCATGCTGATTTCAGTGGTAATATACTTGATGAAATAAATTATAGTATTCCGAGTTCCCGTTAATTCGACTTATTATATTTTTTTACCAATAATTTTTAAAATAAATAAAATCACGGGAATGATATGCTAGCTCCCATAAAAATGAACTTCATTTCTTATTCTTACGCTACCTTCATCAGGTACAGAGCTGTTTTCGCTTTGAAGAAGAACTTGACTTCAATTTTTTTGTTTACATCGACGTACTTATTTGTTATTGAAAACATGAAATATTACGATAAAATCAGTTGCGTCATGTACACTTAAACAGGAGAACGAAGCGTGTATGAAATGAACTACGCGATATTCTCACATCTTTGGTGAAAGTGCGATAAGTTTGTAAACATAACTTCGTAAAAATAACTTCAACGAGTCATTTCCTACACGAGGAGTACGTTAATCTAACAATTTGTTCATTGTCCTGAAAACTCCTAAAAGGCCAAAACGTTCGGTCTTCAAATTGAAAACAGAAAAGGTGCGAGATAAATATAAACAAGTTTCAGCGATTATTCGTTCATCGCCTTGAACTTGTGTAAATGAAACGAGCAGATCTCATTTCATTATCATTTCATAACTACCGTTCAGAGCAGAACATATAGTGGTCATGTTGGAAAATTAATTTCTTTCTTTATTGAATATTCGAGTGATTGCGATTATTAGGAAATGTTGACGGTAAAATTAGCGATATTTATTTCATTGTTTGTTTCATATCAGTGCACTGTGAATATTAACATTGTGAAAAGTAATGCTAACATACCACCTGCTGATGATGCAGCATGTATGGCACGTTACATTGTTCATAATTCAGGTACATATAGACAATGCTTTAATACATACTATCGACTACCTGACTCAGAATGTATCTATGAATGGCCTAGCCAAGGAGTGGGGGGTTTGGGGTCAAAATCCATCCATATATTCAGTTTATTTTTAAATTCTCATTATGCAGTTAAATCGTACCATTCTAATTCGCGTATGCTATGCGTATAGATTACCTGATACTGAAGTAGCATTTTCGCTCTTATAAAGTACCCGCGCTCCCGCCTCTACCCAACTAGCCGAACTAAAGACCAGCTATAATTAGTGTATATTCTGAAAACAATTCTATATCTCTCAGCATTGATACATTCTGGCTAAGCTCCGAAACTACATACGTACGATATAACATAGTCTTCGTCTAATTCACATCTATAGTAGGTACCTATATTTATGTATTTTGTATATGATTTTTTAGATTGGTGTTCTTTAGCTTACATTTCTAAAAATGATCAAGCTACGTTGGGATCTCCTTTGTCTAGAATATATTCCATCAGCGATGGCGAATCTGATAACAGTACAGGAATCGTTTATTTCATGGTTTCTCCACTAGATTTAACAGTGCAGGATTTATTTGTAAGTTGAGAAAAATAAAGCATAGGTATACAGTATATAGGTGTTTTACCAATAGATACCTACTTATTCAAAGTAAGTATCTACCGAAGTGAATGTCGTGGACTGTTGTATTAAAGAGTACATGAGTATAAAAAAGAAAAAAAAAAACAGAATTTTTAGTGAAGAATAATTTCTTTGTAAAACCTAAAAGTACGCAGTGATGTATAGCTGTGCGGAAAAAAGAGAATGAAGGCCATGATTTAATTTCAACGAAGGTCATAGTTTACTTCATACTTACCAACCTGTGTTTTGACGATTTTCACAAATCGGTGAAATTATTCATTTATTCTTTTAGAAAAGCAATAGTTGCTCTATAATAATGAGTTTAGCTCAAACTCATTATTGTCAAATGAAAAAATATGATGCTCAAGATCCTAGGTGCGCTCAAGTTATACTCAATGGCTATTTCACATTGGTAAATATTCTACAAACTATTCATTCATTTAGAGAGATACGTAATCGATTAAGTACTACACATGAAAATATTTCTGTCTCATGTACGAGTAGCTGAACAATGATAAAGCAGAAATCAACTCCGCAAAAACGGCCCTATGGACAAGACATCCAGTGATGAAGTTCTGGTACCATTTTCTTCCTAGTATGTATTTTTATTTTTTATTTTAATAGGATATGAATAATCTTCATGTATACGTAATTAAACCAATTTTCGTGTATTTGTTTTCTTTTATAGCTCACAAATGGATTTTTGCTAAATTAGAAATAAAAGAAGTTGCAGTGGTCGATATGTTTGGTGGTCGAAAATTTCCTTCGGTTTCTGATTATTTTACGAAAAACTGTACGAAGTATTTATACAACTATACGGAAAGTTTTAACGTTGTGGAAATTGATAACGAGTGATATATTAGTTTAAGATAAATATAACATTGCCTTATTATAATCGAATTTCAGTCATATCTATTTTTAATGTTTTTTTTATTTTTTATTCATTTTAATAAAGTTATGATTTTTGCTAAATTAAATAAATTAATGTCCACTGATCTGGACAAATTACAATACATTTCATAACTTCTTAAAAATCACATCTTTACCCGAAAATTCAGCTTCTTCAGGTAAATCGTGCCTCTGGCCTATAGCTATAGGTAGAGGTAGAACTTCACACAAACACACAGGTAAAAATAAGAATCATAAGACGTGTAAAAAATGTTGTATTTTATGACAGCATGTAAGTACAAAAAAAAGGGAAAAATTACTTTATATCTTCGTAAAAATATTCAATAAATAAATTTATTAGGCAGCGATTTCTACTTCTGGTTCTGCTATTTCAGCATCTTCAGCATAGGCGATATTGTCAGTATTCTCTTTCCAACATTCTTTTCCTTGAACATGCTGCTTTGGTTCACTGTTTGAACATTCGGCTTCAACAGGAATATTTTTTTGAGGCTTACGTTCAGTTTTTTTAGCCTCCACATTTTCTTTAGATTTCTTCGCCGATTTGTTTACAAATTTCTTATCTTTAGGTTTTTCCACAGTGGTATTCAAAGTTTCTTCTGTATTGTCGAGTTGAGGTTCCTTGTCCGCTGCCAAGGGAGGCGTATCTTCTGCCGGAACTTCTCTTTTGTATTTTTTACTTCCTCCTTTATTTTCATTCTTGTTGGAACCGTTCGATTCAGCTGGATACTCTTTGGATTTCTTGTTGTATTTTTCTTTGCTTGGTTTACTCTCAGTTTTGGTTTTTATGGGAGTGTCTTCTTTCACGTTTTTGTGAATTTCTCTATAAACATTGACAGATATAAATTTGGCCAGTTTTTTTTTTTTTTTAGAATTATTATAAAAGAATTTATACATGTATTACACTTTTATATTTTTAGGAAATGAATAAAATACAATTTAAAATTTGCCAAAGATTAAGAGTATAAACATTGATAGATATAAATTTGGTCAGTTTTTTTTTTTTTTTTAGAATTATTATAAAAGAATTTATACATATATTACACTTCTATATTTTTAGGAAATGAATAAAATACAATTTAAAATTTGCCAAAGATTAAGAGTATATAAACTTTATACGCATTATATGTTATTTTTAAGCGAGCTAAAATTTGTAACATTAAATAAATGATGCTGTATTTCAGTCATTTAGGGGAAATTTTCTGAAACTTGATATTTACAAAGTGAAGATGTTTTTTTTTTTAATTTATAATAAGAAAAATATCCTTTAATTTATAAGTTAGTAATTGGTGATGAATCACATCTCCTCCCAATCAGTAATTTTTTATAGCCGACGGGTATATATCAAAAAATATTCTCATTCCATCAAAATAATCTTTTTACACAGATTTTCTAAATATTTGTAAAAAATGTATAAGTATATCAAATTTGAAGAAAAGGCATCGAAAAGTGATCATGTATCATGCAATGATTTTTGTATGATATACCTTACTAATTTTGAAATATAATCAGGTAAATAATGATTGAAATTTTCTATTGAATTAACATTTGACAGAATAATATCTTTGCAAAATAGAACAATACTGATTTCATTAATTATACAGTCAGATAGATCGAGCTTAATGAGGAAATAATACTACATGTACTGTGTTATGTGGTTGAAAGTATAGAAAAATAGGAACGGTAGGGGTAAGTAAAAATATTTCAATTTTAATGCTACATTAATCTTTAAAAAAGCAACACATATAAATTCATAAGAAAATCAATTAAAATGTGTAAGAGATACTCACTTGCTTTTCTCTACTCCGCTTTTTTCTTTGGACTTTCTATTTTCTTTTTTACTTTCCGCGTGAATCACGAAAACAACTAGACAAACTAGTACAACCCTTGAAAAAAAAAAAAAAAAATTAGAAAGTTAAAGATTTTTTTTTGCGAAATGAAAATTCATCTCAAATAGAAAAATAACACTTACCACTTTAAATTCATCTTGAACAAGTATACTATGTTAACTTTCCGAAAACTATATTGTCACATTAATCAAAATGAGTTAACTTCTACACATCATTTTAAGTGAAAATTATTTATATTACTTCTTTGTAACAAGATAAGATTAAGACGGTAATTCCTTTACTTGTTAGATAAACAAGTTGACATAGGTCTAAAGATAACCAAAGAAATGATGACGAGAATCCAAAATAAGAATATTACATAGGTAGATGCTGCTGCATCATTTTCACAATAATATTCAACGATTTTATGAAAATTATACGTTCATCGGTTCATAATTAATTTGATGACGTTTCCAATTTATTCATAGTAAAAACAATTGTTCAGTAATTTTTCAGAAAATAGGTGAATTCAGAATTGATGAGTATAAGATATGTGCATAAAATATTTTGGTAATATGGCTCAATTGAACATATTATTTTCAGACACATATATTTAATTCATACATGTTCACAACTTTGATTAGGTTATTGGTCCGCATAAGGGGAACTTAATTCAAATATCAATAATACTGGGTTCTATTGCGTATTATTCTGAAATAATAAAAATTGTAAAATAAAAAAATTTTAAGTTTTTTTTGTTTAATTACGCATCTTTTTTAATGATGATGTTTTTTCTACGAATATTCAAAAATTTTAATTAAATTATACAATGAATCATAATGTAAAAGTATAATATCTTATATTACTTCATCACTATTAAAGTGTTTGAAAAAAGAAGCACCAAAATCGCGGCGTAATTTACAGTTGTGAAGAAGATAAAAATTAATCTTGTTGAAGATTGACGTAAACATTCTTTATAAGAAACTAGACAAAACTTAACGGTTTCACTGTTTGATTGCTCAATTTCGACCACTGTTATGTAATAATATTAATTTTTGTTAAGTGTATTTATTATTTTTTCATAATGGACTTCAGGAGTGGAAGGGGTGAGTGGATTTCTGAGAAAGTAGACATTCTATAATTACTTATTTGAATTTTTAAATTGCAGTGTAAGGTAAGAATGATTTCAGCTTACGTATCGATAGTTTCCGAGGTTTATGTACAGCTTTCCATCAGTCAGAGGCATCAGAGTTCAGAGTTACGACAGCTAAAAAATTACACAATAATACTCTTCTGGTCCAGCAAATCTAGATCATATAAGGTAAGGATCACATAGGAGAAAAATTTCTAACGAAATTTTTTTTCATGATTATATCATACAGACTTCCTCCACTATTACAACATACTAAAAGCCTCGTTCTTAGGTGATGATTGCAGCCCACAGGTTTTTTTCGCTATATCTCTTCTGGGTTTGATCGTAGAGTAAAAATAATTTAGAGTAATTTTATTCTACACTAAATTCCTTACAACTTTTATACCAACATTTTTTCGCTACGATCCATAAGTGGGGAGTGAGGAGTGCTTGAAATTTGGTATTTTAGGGGCTCCATTAGGATTAAAAAGAATTCTCGTCTACGCAACTGCTTTGCAGTGTTATAACTAAGATCGGAGAAAGCTAAAATGGATTCTGCTTTTCAATTTTTTTTCTCCTAATCAAATAAAAATTAAAAAAAAAAAAATTAATAAAATTAATTTTAAAAAATCCAATCAAAGTTGCGAAAGATGCCAAAACCTAATATTAGTATCTTCGGACCCTCTCAGGAATCCGGTTCGGGACCACCTACCCTCTTTTCCCCGTCCTTTCGCGGTTTTGATTAGAATCTATATTCTGCATAATACATTAGAAGAGAATACATCTTACCAGAGAAATACGCTTTCGGAGATTCTAAGCTCATTGCTAAAATGTTCTCATAAAGCGATCTTTACATTACATGGTACAGATTTACTGGACTGAGGCTGCCATAAACTGGAGCAAAGGAGCAAGTTGTTGTAGACATACACGCTGTTAAATGACCCAAAAATCCTATACTTTTACTTTAAAAAAAATGTCTTAAAATTATGAGAAATGCGAAAATCAACATAGCATGCGTCCATAATAATATTCAAAAATTATTAAATCAACGAGAACAAAAGATCAAAAAAGAAACTTATTCTAAAAATAAAAAAGCTAAAAAATGAATTAAAAATTAAAAATTGATCAAAACGAAAAAGAATTGAAAATAAAGGAATGTCCAACAATGAAGAAAAGAGAAAAATATTAAAAATTAAAAACCGTATTAAAATGACCTCGAGTCTAAAAATAAAAAATTGTGCAGAAAGGGAAAAATTCCAAAAATGAAAAATGTTTCAAAAATAAGAAAAAGAAATTGTTCAAAAAATAAATAAAACAGGCGTTGAAAGATTAAAAATATTGATAAAACGAGAAAAAGAAAGTTATGTTAAGAATTAAATCACCGCTCAAAAAAAAGGAAAAATTTAAAAATAAAAAATAAATTATTAAAAAAGTGTCCAGGAATGAGATAATGCTCAAAAATGAAAAATTAATAAAAAAAATATAGCAGAAAAATATTTAAAAATTGAAAACCACAACAATTATAAAAAAAATTAAATGAAACTTGAAAATAAAAAAGGGCACAAAAGAGGAGAAAAATGTTAGGAATTTAAAAAATATAATTATAATTATATTATGTAGAAAAATGGAAAAAATAAAAATTGAAAACCGCAATAAAATGAGAAAAAAAACTGGAATCGAAAATAAAAGTGCTCAAAAAAAGAAAAAAAATGAAAATAAAATTGAAAACCGTAGCATGATAAAAAAAAACAAAGTTATGGCTGAAAATGAAAAAATGCCCAAAAATGAAAAATTCTTCAATTAAAAAAAAAAAAAAAAAAAGTTCAATAATACCGCTCCAGACACCTCAAATCTAAAATCACACAGTCCCCTCTAGCCATAGCAGCTGCACATGGCACGTAAATCGAGAAAGAGAAAAGTTGAAAAATTAAAAATTAAACATGGCCGAATAAAATTGCTCAAATATTAAAAATCATATTTTCTTATACAGCTGTTTTTGTTTAATAGCTTTGTCGTTCTTTGAA
Organism: Phenacoccus solenopsis; assembly: GCA_009761765.1. NCBI lineage: Eukaryota > Metazoa > Arthropoda > Insecta > Hemiptera > Pseudococcidae > Phenacoccus > Phenacoccus solenopsis. The sequence goes on along the minus strand of CM019756.1, from coordinate 32,696,288 downwards.
ATTTGAGAATTTTTTTATAAGTTGAGGACTTGAGGATCACGTGTTATAACTTTTTTTTTCAGTTGTACGAAAAAACGAATAATTTTGAAACCTTCGTAATAAAATGAAAAATGTTAAGATTTTAAAAGAAAATTATTAAAAAATGATGAAAAATCAAAAATTAATAAAAAATAAAAAATATTAAAAACTAAAACTGGTAATAAAACAAGAAAAGATCCAAAAAATGTTTTGAAATAAGAATTGTTCAAAGATGAAAAAAATAAAATAAATAAACAAATAAATCGCTCTTCAAAAAAAAAAATAAAAAATAAAAAAATAAAATAAAATAATAAAAATATACCAAAACATCAATAGCATTTGCAGAACACATTTTATTCAAAGGAACGAAAATTAACTCCCCTCTGGATCCAATTAAGCTCCCGGAAGCCCTATACAGAGCAATAAAATAATACAGAAATGAAATCATAACGATTACAATAAATAAAATATAAATAGAAAAATACATATGTATTCAAAATACACGACAATCACAAATGAGGAAAATTTCTTACAAATAAACTTAGAACTATACGAGATTATACGCGTATACATGATCACAAAATAACACAGTAATCGCAACACTGGAGAGTATTCAGGAAACAGTTCATACAACACGAGTCTTTCTCTTCTTTAGTTTTCTCCTCATCTTTAGAGGGTATTTTCAGATTAATGACGACTCTGCTGTCGATTGTATCATTAGTATCGAGTTTATCATCTGTGGTAATCGGTGGTGCGCATTCATTTTCAACTTGAGGGCATTCGGTGACGATTACATTGATGTGGTCTAAATCGTGAATTTTATGTTCTTCTTGTTTTTCATTCGATATGAAATCAGCTGTGGTGGCTTGCTCTTCCGGAGCATTATTCTAGAGAAAATATAAACATGAGGGTAAATATCGAAAGTATATTTATAACATCAGTAATCTAATTAAGGAGAAGAATTTGAGTGGAAAGAATTTTCAAATTTTTTTTTTTCAAAATATTTTCATTTTCTTATAATAATTTGAATCGATTAAATATATTGTTAATGTTAGAAATGAATGTCTCACCTTGTAATCACTATCAGCTGTGGTGCTTTCAATACACTGATTATTCGAGTCATCAGTTCCGCTCATATCATCAGTCTGGCATTCTTTATCAGCAACTCTAGTGTAGACATTTTTCAAATAATTTGTTCTGGATATTATTCTAATTTTTTTTTTAATCATGCAACGCAGATAACCAATTATTAGTCAATTAATAGAATAAAAGGCAAGTAAATAGGTAAATCTGAAGCACCTACACACTTACCCATTAGGATGGTTATTTTCATATGTCAATATGGTAGGTCGTAGGGCGACGGCGTCTTGCGGAGGCGGTGTAATTCGTACGGTTTCCTTGGTACAGGAGACGACTTCTTGAAGCTCGTTGGCACGATAGGTCACCGTAGATTTCAATTTAGGCGACGAACCCGACTCCGAACTGGATATTTGCGAAGACGAGGACATGGTTAACCTGCGATATGCGCAGCTCGTTAATTACACATTAATAAAATTTGCCGATAGATGTCATTACCTTTTATGCAATTCGCCAAAATAATGCGCAACACCGAAAATAACTTGATCGCAGATATAATTAAATTTATCCGAAATCATTTTTAAAAAATAGAACACCATGATTCGATTTTATGATTACATGCACACAGCTACTAGTAGACGACCGTCGAAATGACTTATTGAGACTCATGTGAGGTTTTTTGTTTGCTTTATTTCTATTTCCAGAAAATAATGCTGAGACATTTGGTTTTCAGCTGAGATGAGATAAGGTATTTGATAAACGTGCACGTTATTAAGCGTCTGTGTATGGAGGCATAGTCGATTGTTTGATACCATTTTATTCGCTCTGTATTCCTCTCTCTCTTTTACTTTCGAGTTTATTTACGAAGTCGACTAGTCGAACTCCATCAGACGTAAGGTGCACTTTTATCGCGAAACAGAAGTGGAGAAATTTACCTGATAAGATAATACAATTATGCCAAAATAATATGCTTTTTATTTGAACCCGTAGAGGTAAAAATTAATACGATAAATAATTGGTTATTTCAATTATTTTACAAATAATGCTGCGCGGCAGAAATGAAGAAATTTATGGAAATTAGAAGTATAGGAGGGTTATAAAAGAGGACATTTTTTCATTATAATAAAATTGCAAACCCACTACAAATTTTATATCGCTCAACGTAATTTAATTTTTTACATACCAAAACTTGTTCAACGACCTTTGAACCACAACCTATCCAATTAGCTGTGCTATACTTGAGCATTGTAGTATGCTGAAAACGCCTGCTCGTTTCGCATAACAAGATGCTAACGAGCTTCTATTTTCTTACACAACAATTAATTTGTAATTAACGAGCGACTGAAAAAACACTAGGTATTACTGATATAGAATTTACGTTAAAATGAAATCTAGGAAATTTCGGTGAAGACACTGACTTTTCCAATATGTAAATTTTATCTCTGCGTTCGCTGTTTTTCGTCTGTGTTTCTGAATTTAGAACGCAGTTGCAATAGCATAACGATGAAAATTTTCTTATCTAGAATTCATGATACCATAAATAAAATAATGATTAAAATATAAGTTCATAATGTTAAGAATATATAATGTAATATTTTTTATCAAACCATTTTTTTTCACAGAAGTCAATACCTATCTGAAAATTTATTTTAAATAAACGGCAGATAGGAAATGTTTTGCAATCTCAATTTATCGATTACAGCAATACATTGAAAATTTAGTGATTTTTTGATTAAGTATCAGAGGAAGCGTTCAAATTAATTAATATTAAAATTTAATATTAAAATTAAAATAAATAAGAATAATTCGTAAACTAAAAAAATTATAAATAAATTACATATGAAAAATAAATTTTTAATTAAAAAAAATCAACAATAAAAAAAATTAATTTAATAAAAATTTCATTGATAAAAAGCCCCACGGGAAGAGTTCCAACCTCTTTGGATGAATTCTGAGCTTAGTTTTAAAAAGTGCTATATATTATGACTCATTTAAAAAATAAATTCGATTTAAATTTAAAATTAACAATAAAATCAAAATTACAAAAATTATTAAAATCTAATAATTTTTGTAATAAAAAAAAAAAAAAAAAAAAAAAAAAAAACAACGCTAACAGCCATGCGCATTACTGAAGCTATATAGGTTTTTAATTGTGGACGGTTCAGGTTTGCAAATAACTTTGCTAACTCCTTCATACCCACAGGTTAGATCCAGTAGGAAGTGTAAAAACCTCTTGCCATACAATAATCATACAAACGCTTATTTTTTAAAGTTTCCTCAAGTTATTCTCAAATTTTGACGATCAGCCATTTTGGATCCTTTTTGATTTAAATTTAACAGATCATATTCTGGTCATCTACCAACCCTACATACGAAGTTTGACTTTTCCAGATTGATTTGGTGAGGAGTAATAGAAAATTCATGGAATTTCATGACTCAAAACTTCCTCGAATAGAGGTTTTTTGCTCTAACTTTCCTTAAAATGCATTTTGGAATTTGAAACTTGAATATGTTAGTGTCCGTGACTTACTTCTTCACATGAGATCAATAAAAAAAATTTTAACCCATTTATCTCCCCTCCAGCCCCCTCAAAATTTGAGTGCTCCGTCATTTTGGGGTGTATCGAAAAAACAAAAAAAAATATTTTTTGTACTTTTAAGAAGAGTCTCTTACCAAATTTTGAGCGAATTTCTTTAGTAATTGTCGGCGCTACGCGTGGGGAAAAATATATCTACACATGAAAAAATTGTATATTTGTCACATGACTACAAATGGTCTGAAACGCCAAAGATTTGAATACCCCACCCTCCTACGACCCTTCTTTCAACATCAGGTAGGTCGTAATAGCTATCGAATTCATTAAAAACTCAGCTTTGTCACATCCATACCTCAACAGTACATGTTGTAAATTGGTCAATATTTTTGCAAAAAAACTTAATATTTAAAAAATATTTTTTCATACTTGCGGGAGGAAAGCGCTACTTTACCTCCCGCTCGCTAATCGCTCGGGTCTCAAACGAGCGCTTTTCTCCCGCATTCAAGGAAAATTTCGTTTACTCCCTAGTTGTGAAATATACTATTTTTCAAGTCGCTTTAGTCCTACCAACATATCACACCTATTTCGCTTCCTACGTTCAACATCCCTTTACCCACTTATTTAAAAAATACAATAACATAAAAAAGGAGAATAATAATAATAATAATAATAATAATAGTAATAATATGATAAAATAAAATAAAATAAATTCGCTTCTAGCCCAGAGCTGTACACAGCGTATGATAAAAAAAAGAAAAGAAATGTCATTTTTCTCCATCCTCTCCCTCTGTACAACAGATTGAACTACATAGCAAACCTGAAGCACCCTGCCTATCTTCAACACTTTTTCTACCTTTTCTGGCTAACAAAATAACTTTCTTTAGAAATCCTTCAGGTATTCCGAACTGAAATTTATGTTGGAGCAAACATATAGTCGCAGAAACTGACTCAGCAACCCCAGAACTATCAACTTCAGCGATGAGATTTTCTTCAAAGAGACTAAGAGCAATCACTGGTACCGAAACACATTCTGTTGCTTGTTTATATACATTCTTTTCAGTAAATCCTTCTCGAGTAAAACTCATCAAAGTTACTTGACAACCCGAATAGAATAGCATAAGTTCTAGGAAGTAGGAGAGAAAAAAAAATGAAAATGTTACAGAAGTTTCTAGACTTTTGTGAAGTGAGTAGTGAATAAGGGTTGATCGCATTATGATGAATTCGGGAACACAATGGGCTGACAATAACCAAAAAGGGAAGTGCGGTTAAACTCCCTCCCTGACCACAAGATATGTTTTCATTCCTGGAATTTTTTTTCTTTTGAAACTAATGAATAATATACGTATTAATTTATAAACGTACAACCTCATGTATGAAAGTAAATTACAAGAATATTTTTTGTAACATTAATAATTCAACCTCAATTCCTAATTTTTTAAGCTCCTGATGAACCTGGAAAAGTAAAGGGTTCGAAAAAAAAATTGCAGAATAGTAAAGAATATTGTTCAAAATTGAAAAAATGTCCAAAATATAAAACTGTTCAAGAATGAAAGAAAATGAATTCTCCAAAAAATGAAGCAATGTCAAAAAAAAATTTCTCACTGTCTGAAAAAGAGAAATTTCTCAATAATTATCACGTGTCTTCAAATAAAAACGAAATCTAAAATATAAAAAATAAAAAGTTCCAAAAAAGAAACTTTAATTCTCTAGAAAATTAAAAGTGCTCAAAAAATCGAAAAATTACAAAAGAAAAAATATTCATAAATCGAAAAACTTCACAAATGAAGCCATGCTAAGAAAAAAAAACTTACTGATGGACAAAAAAAATAAAATACCCAAAGGTGTAAAATTTTTCAACAACGCAGAAAAAATTGTACAAAATGAGAAAAATCCAAATCAATTTTTTAAACATTTTCAAAATTTCCTAAATACATATTTTTGAATGTCAAAAAATAAAATTTATAACACAGTGGCATAAATACGTGAGAACGGGATTTTAAGGGTTCAAACCCCCACTCCCAAGATTTTTAGCATACATGATAACATACTCATTAATAAGGTAATAAAATTTTCAAGAAAATATTACAAATTACAAATAAAAACTACAACTAAATGGAATGAGTTCTAATGTTTACTTATACATATATATTTTTTCATTTATACATTATAACGTTGGAGCACATTTTTGCAATAATTTTTTTTTTTTTTTTGAAGCAAAGTAAATAAGTGTGAAAGAAAATAAATGTGTCGGAGATCACCGGATATGAGTACATAATTAAGTACTATTTCATCATTACATTCGAACGTTTACCTCCCCCTCCCCCCAACTTAGGAATCAACTCTTTATTTACGCCGCAGCTATAACACGTAAAATAAGCAAATTTAGACTTAAAAAAATAATGATAACATTAAATGAAACCCCCTGAAAATGAATTTTAAATTAAAAATTATTCAAAAACGTAAAATGAATAAAGAAAAATGTTAAAAAATAAAAGAATGAGCAAAAATAAAAAAAATTAAAAATAAACAATGTTACAAAAAATTTACACATAGTCGGGAAAAAAAATCCTCAATAATTAATAAATGTTCAAAAATAAATACTAATTCCAAAATTCAATAATAATACAAAAAACAAAGGTTTCAAAAAAGAAGCTAATTTTCTACAAATTTGAATTTGTTTGAAAATCGAGAAAAATCAGAAAGAAAATAAGTTTATAAATCGTCGGCTAAGAGCAAAAAGATTCCTCGTGCATATATGAAAAATTTACAGGAGAGCAAAATTAAAATGTCATCAGTTCTACTTTTTCTACCTGTACCTTCTAGTTTTGTATTATTGACAGGTAACATTTGAGACTTTAATTTATTCAAGTTCAATTTTACCAACTTGGCAAACCCAAAAAACCAAAGGAAGAACCTTTCTGCACTGACTAAATTGAAGATGAAAAAAAAGACACTTTATTATTTTTTGGGATTTTAGATGTTAACAATTATTTGGCAATGAAAAGCAAAATTGCACTGAAAAGAGCTCAAAATTAGGTATCGTTCAAACGATACCGTCAGTATCTCAAAATGAGAAGAAACATCACAAAGAACCTTTTTGCTCGTAGCCGTCGTAATGGAATAACTCCATAAATAAAGCATGCCTAAAAAATAAACTTGCTGATACAGTAAAATTGTAAACAAAAGATAAAAAAATCGAAATAATTTTTTCCAACATTTTTAGAATTTTCAATAAAAAACATTAAATAAACAGGAAACCCCAAAAATCAAATCTGCGTTAGACGATCATAATCTTTCAACGGCCATGCTGCAAGGGGAAAGGGGAGGGACTGTTCCAATAATTACATTTCATGTGCATAGTAAATAATATTATTGAAATCATCATTAGAATATAAGCATTTTGATTAGGATACTCATAATCTTATCAATGAAATGGTAAGCGATACGAGTGATTAAGAATTTTAATGAAGATTTTATCTTCAAAATTAAAAAAAAAAATTATGCAAGTAGGAACTCAATAAAGCTCTTAATGTGCTTGTGTGACGTTATCTTTCTAACGAAAAGATTTATAAAGTTAATACACATTAATTTTATAATTTCTGGTACTCAATTGCTACTTGAGATTCCCTCTGAGGCCATCTTAAGGTACGCCTTTCCTTCGTAATGCAATTTTGTACGAGTCTGAAATGAGCATACTTAGCTACATATATAAGCTCCTTGACTTCTCTACTCGTTTATCAGTAATTCTATCGATAATTCACTACACAGTCGTTGTATTTGTAGTTTACGAAAATCGGTGAACTACTATATTTGGCTGCCTAAGCACTCAATAAACATATAAAATTTACCTGATTGGCGTCCACATGACGGACATATTGTTCGAACGAGAGGAGAATAAATCAAGTACGTGATTTACTCGAAATCAGAACAACTTTTCAAGTAACTTGACTAAAATAAACAACGACGACTATAACGTCTGCGAGCACAATACGCAAAATCATTATCGAACGTAACACCAAACCGAGTTACACCGGTTAATGTAAAATTTTACTATCCCATAAAATGTTTCACTACATATTTCCAATTCGATGGCGAGTACGATGCATGTGTAACGCGATATACGTATAGTGAATTTCGTCTTCTATGAAATTTACACCATCAATGAGCGGTAATTTCGAGTGAGAAACGATTCCGATAAGAGTTCTCTTTTTCATCGCAACAATTAAAGATAATGAAGCAAATTGAGAAGGGTCGAAAGCCTTGAACTTTCGAGGCTTTCGAGCACACAACGGTACCGATGTCGCGATGTTATAATTGAATTTTTAATTTTTTAGAGAAAAATAGCATCGACGTCGAGTCTCCCATTTTATCCATAAACGGCGCGAACGTGACGGGTTGCAAATAAGGTAAACAATGTTGAAAAGTAGAACGCGAAGACGAAAAGCAAACATATATGTACTTACTTGCGAGCATATCTAGTCATCACTCGTCGACGTTTTCTGTCACTACACTGAAGGCTCGATGGAACGGAGTTCAACGCGACCTTTAAAAATTTTACGAATACGCTAACACGGTGGTTTTCATCGTTCACCGATTTACAAGAAAAATGGTGAAGAAAATGAGTACGTAAAACCGCTGTATATGCAATACCGCTTGACGCGTCGAGTATAGCGTGATACGATTACACCTTAATGTTATTGTCCATTAGTTACGGAATTAAACGCGTAATTGTTGGTGATACCGATTTAATGGTTTTGTCGGTGCGGTTATTTGTGTAAAAAAAATATACTTTCACAATTGGTGTGTATTGGTAAACCGATAGTTTAGCGCAGCGAGGAGCTCGATGGCAGGACATACGAGTAGCGTCTGGTTATGGTCAATAGACAGGCACCAGCGATGCTCGTTAATCAGTGTTGAAACGACGGTCAGATCGGGTTCCACGAATTCGTTTTTATATTTCAAACAATCGAACAATATTCCATGGCTTTGGAAGCCGTGCAAACGTTTCACTAGCACGTGGGGTTTTTTCGCGATTTCGTATACGCGAATACGTAGCCTCGAATGGTACCTAAAAAACAACTAAATAACGTCGAGTGCGCTTTCAAACGACGGAAGTTGTTGGCAAATTAATAGTTCATTGAAACGTAAATCCACGATGACATTCAATATCCATAAATAACCCGGCACCGAGTCGCGTCACGCAATCTTCGCGTTCGATGAAACTTAATATGGACAAATTAGCGATTTTTCAATCACTCGATCATCGTGTGTTTTTCGTGGTTAAATAAGTACTTCAAATTTAATCGATTTATTGGCAATATAATGGCGAAAATATGACGTACCCGAAGGAAATTATCCGGTAACCACGTGTTGAATATCATATCAGGTGTTCCGGAGGTAATAAAACATTTGGTGGGGACTGATGAATTCAGCTTCAACCTCACTCGCCTCAGGTGTTGAATTACCGTTTACCAATGCTGTAATAATTAGAAATATTAGTATCGTAATACCTGCATGATTCCATTCGTTTTGGAATCCTAGAACAGTAGCATTCTGATGACAGCAGAATTTAAGTAAATGGAATTATTGGCTTACTTACTATCTTTAAGGCTTTACTCATGATAATTTGAAACTGATAAGATTCCAAAGAGTGCACTGGTGTTTCGGCTTGTTCTCTGCACATCTACAATTTACGGATCATCATTTAAATTATGCAAGCAAAAGTTTCATAAATTGGTGATACGTTATTGGTAGTGAATTAGTCACGAACATCTCGAATTAGCGACAGAACCAAACTTCTCTAAAATATGTTCAATATATCATCTAATTGAATGACGGCGTCAGGCAGCAATGGACACAACAGTTGATAACAATGATCACGAACGAATTCACTTGCATTACGTTTATCGTGCATGCGAATTGTGTTTGATGAATGCATAAAAACATCAATATAATCAGCTGATCAGCTGATTGAATTCGTAGAGTGGGAGCAAAGATGGACAAATCTACGACCATGAGTTGTGTATGTATGGTCGAAGCTGGGTTAATGAGACAAATTGGATGGAGGATTTGAAATCCGAAGTCTAAATCTTCTGTACGAAGCATATTGATAAAAAAGTTGGACAGTTGCCAGATGATTGCAAATGGTCTGAAACGCAAAGATTCGAAGAACACATTTCCCCCCACCCTTCCCTCCCAAATCAGGTAAGCTGTAATAGCCTTCATATCGATCAGAAATTCGGCTAAAAATTAAATTCTGAAAATCTAAAATTCTGACGAAATTTTTAATTTTATAGAGGTCAAACTAGGAGATGTCGGAGTTTCCCTCTATGCTGTTTATCCAGACTATACTATACCTCCAGGTACCCTGTTCAAGGGTCCTTCAAGTTTTAATTTCTTTTGGTTTATTTAATAATAATAAAGAGAAGTATTGAAGTAATTTCAACGATAAACAAAAATCGTTCAGATTTTTCAAGAAATTATATTTTTAATTTCTTGAAAAAAATTAGTGGATTACGGTTACGAAGTTCTGTGATTAGCAATATAATTGCAATGTACTATGACAAATAATACGATTATTCGTCATAGTTGATAGTTAGCAATATTATGGACAAGTCGAAACAAGAACTCACAAGCTCCATAAGCCCATGGCTGAAATGACTTCAACAATGACCTTAATTTGTTCAATTGAATGATCCAGATCCAGCCGTTCCCTCCCATTCAACTTCAAGAAAGTGTCTAAAACCAACGTCTACAACATATTTACATATTCTAATCATTATTTACAAATAATATTACAAATTTTGCTTTAAAAAACTAATAAAAAACAGATAATGTTTGAAAATTAAAATATTAATAAATTGTAATGAGGTATCTAATCTTCGGTATTTTTCAATACCGATGAAAATTCTGTTGATTATTTATACCTACAAATTTTTAGTATAATAAATAAATTTAATATAATTTTTTTTCATTAATAGGATCTTTCACTTAAAAAGCATCCCTGGAAAATCACTGGAGTATATTGTAATGGGCTTGTACACGCCTAGAGGGCTTTTCTTGTTTTCAAAAAAATGTGGTTAGCAATATTCTCAAAATATTTTAATTTTCAATTTTACAAATTTGTAAACTTTAAAAAATATATTACAAATTAAAAATTAAAAATTTCAAGTGAAACTAAATCGTTTAATTTTTTTAATTAAAAAAAAATTCTATACTCATTCTAAGCGGTTCTACTTCCCTTTCAAGAAAACTACTTCGAATCGGTTTATAGTAAATATCACACAAATAACTTCAAATACGAAGACAAAACTTATATCTGATTTATGATCTATTTTTATGATTTTAGATGAGGTTTTTTTAATTTCGAATGATCTTAGTTTAATCTAAGATCATTTTTTTGTGATCACGTTCATTCATGGTCTCGAAACCATTTGAAGAAAAAGTAGACATAGATGTTTCCAGTATTTGTGTTTGTTGTTATTGGTTTAAAATTCAAAAGACAACATTTCTTCCAATTTTTAATTTGAAATCTAAATGCAGATTTTGAAAAATTTTGCATTTTAAATTCTCCTCATACATAACCGGAGTGAAAAAAAATAAAATTATAAATTCGTAGTCAAAATAGCTCATTATTTCCATTATTTGATTTACTTAAAAAATCGCATTATATTCTAATGCTTTATCAATTTAAAGCGAGAAGTCGTCACATTATTGAGTTGAATATTGATCAATTATGCTCAAAACTATTAAATTATACCTTGCTTCCAACTGATTATATGTAGATATATCACTCAACGAAAACATCTCTTTTTTCCTATAATTTTTCATTAATATTTAATCGGATCCAAAATTATAATTATTGTAAATGAAATTATTTTTTAGTAATTCTCATTCAATTTGACGATTACCGAATTCATTTGAAAAATATTATGAACGCTTCTGATTTCAAGATATTGAATCCAAAGGGCATACTCAAATAGTACGATCTAAATCATATCAAAATATATTTCTTCGAATATGGAAGGGCATATTTCTTTAAACGACGCTCCGCTTAAAATAAAACTTGCGTGCATCAATAAGAATTACGTAATGTGTTTGAATTTTTCTTGGAAACTAAGTTGCAAAAATAAACTGAAAATATTATGCTTAAATGTAAATATATTTACAAATATCCCAGTTCCAGTTTATAACAGTAATTAATGGTGAACGATAATTATTGCTTACAGTATCACTTTATAATTATCATAATATCATGACAGGTTAAGAAAAAAGCCTTAGGAGAAATGGAGCAGACTTTTTTCTCCTTATAGAAACACTTCTCGATCAGAAAGTATTATTCTTAATTCCTTGATAGGTTTCTCGAAAGTAAATCAAAAACCAGTAACTACGCATTCATGAAAAATATTAATTCGGAATTGTTGTTTTGGCAATTACTTTTTTCTAGAAATTATTTTCATTGTAAAAATTATTCTTGACAGAGAAGATTTGGACAAAAATTAATTTCACTGCTATAAGATTTCCTTTGATTTCATTTCAATGAATTTCTAGTTTCAGCTGTTCGCAAGACATGGTAAAAAGCAATATTAGTTTTAGGATAAAAATAAAAAATAAATTCACAATGCTGGCATACCTGCAATAAAACACCATTTTTTATTCCTTAAAAAATATAAGTAGGTGATGTCTTTCACAATGATGTAAGTTTCTTTGCCTGCTCTGCTTCATTAGGCGACATAAGTCTCAAAACTTCCGAAAGAATCTTTAATGACAATCCGATAAACCACGATGAAAAATTAAATAAAAATGATCATGAAAACGAAAACGATGGCCTTTATTCATTTCTTAAATTAAAGAATACATAAATAATCTAATTTCCATTTTTCATATCAGCATAAGTCATACGAAGCTAGCAAATATCTATCGGTAATTTCAAACAATGAATTCAGCAACCTTATAGCAAAAATAAAAAAAGCTCGTATGAAGAACATACGACTTGTTCAACTTATTCTTAGGAATTGCGATGAGAGAATAAAATTAAATGCATTTCGTCGTTTCAAGAAAATAAAAAAATCGTTTTCACCATTGGTTTAGAAAAAAGATTGAAAACTTAACTAAATATTAAATATCAATAAATTATAAAACGTAAAATATTCAAACATAATGGTAAAGAAAAAAGTTATTCAAAAAAAAAAAATGTATATATAATAATAATAAATAACATATTTACAAACTACAAAAGACATCGCTTCAGCCTAGTTTTATATGATGTGAAAACTAGAGTGAAAAATGAATAAATGAAAAAAACAGGCCAAGGGATGTCTATCAAGTCTTTCATTCTATTTAAAAAAAATTGCTTTAAATTAAAGCATATTTACAAAAATATACAAATTCATCGTATAATTATCACTTTGTACTTATCTTATATACCGAGAAGGTAGTCATAAAAAAATTGAATATCAAGGCAGTGAAATACTGTGGGGAGATGAAGAAAGACGAAAGTCTAATTAAACTATATCGTTGGGATACAAATATACATTGTACACGGATGGCGAAAATTAACAATAACGATGATTCGTTGCAATGCGATGACTAGGCACACATCGAATTAATTTGCAGAAAAGGCGGATTGATTCAGCGCAATGCGCTTACTGATGGGTAAACCTTTGCATGCCCAAGCAGACGCACTCAGTATCTCGACCTTTTTGAATTCTGATGATGATGTCTCAAATCCCTATCCACTTGATGGTGATGGTGGTGATGGTGTTTCTTCTTTTCGGGCGTTTTCGACGAATACACAGTAGCAGCATCGCTAACTACTAATTCACTTCCGCTACGCATACTTTCTAGGCGTGGATCTAATGTTTCTTTTCTGCGCACTTGCTGATGAAACTTTCCGTTTGCTGATTGATGCAGATTTTCCCACGCCTGTCGATAGTATCGGTTCAATCCTCCGCGACTCTCTAGACTCGAAGAGTCGTAAGATTCCATCGTATTGCTGTCCGGAGACGGCCTATGTAGGTAATGTTTCGGGGTTCGAGTCTTCCGGCTCCTGAGAGAAGAACGTAGGTATAGGTATTAAAAATATTGGCATGGTCGATTTTATGCACATCACTTATGCAGGTAAACATACTCATAGGACAGAGACCAAGAATGGTGCAACGGTGTAATAAAAACTTACTTTCTCACTTCTCGTATAAGGTACTGAAATACACACTGGCGTGAATAGAAAAAGCAAAAAGCCCTGACTCATAAGTCCCCATGCACATGCAAGGTTATACGCTGTAGCGCATTACACTACAAAAATTACCGATTCGTACCTTGTTAATTACTCAAATTGGGTTAGAAAAATAACCAGCCCGGCTTCTATAAGCTCTAGAAAATTCACGGCGTCCGACTTGCTGGTCGGGAAAAGGTAACGCCAATAGCGTATACCAACGAGAAGGCATGCTGCGTGCTGGCGGCTTTTTACGTTTGCGCCGCCCACTACAAAAATAAAAAGAAAAAAAGAAAAAGCATACAACAAAAACAAATTCGCTCTTCGCGAGAAGTATTTCGCTCCGAACACCGTCACTTATATGTACTTAGTTTTTAGTCGATGAAGTTATTACTGATATTCAACAAAGGCAATCTCACATTGTAAAAATTAAGAGAAACACGATTTCTTTTATATAAGCGTTTCTTAAATTTCTACAAAGAAATAAATATGAATAAAATTCATGCATTGTGTATTATTAGCCCCTGATTTTTTAAAATAATAAAATTGTTAATAATAATTTAGTATTAAATCAGTAAATCTGAATCAAATACAACGAATGCCAATAAAATATATAAAAAAAAATCCAACTTGAGTAGGATAAACTTTCTTATCACTAAATCAGACATTCAAAAGATATTCTGTATAAAAGACCCCTATGTTAAGGCGGTGCTTCGGAAAATAAGTTGGTGAATGCGAAAAAGTTATTTTTTTAGTAAAAAAATGAAAAAATTGTAAAAATAAATGCTAAATGCCTTCAAACAAAGTCTCTAAAACAATATATTATAATTTCAAATTATTTCATTGCGTTATTTTTGAGAAAAACACTGCCAATGAAAATAGGATATAATTTTCATTAGCAGTGTTTTTCTCAAAAATAACGCAACGAAATGATTTGAAATTATAATATATTGTTTTAGAGACTTTGTTGGAGGGCATTTAGCATTTATTTTTTCTATTTTTTCATTTCTTTATTTTAAAATCAACTTTTTCGATATTACCTACTTATTTTCCGAAGCACCACCTTAAGTGTTCACGTTTTCCATGATTGAGTCCTCCATTTTGAAATAACGAAAACAGTTTGAAAGACGTGTGTTGTGTTATCAGTGAGTTTGCTGGGACTTGTGAAAGATTTTGAATTTTGTGCATAAATTTGAAGCTCACTTTTGGAGATGGGTATGTACTGTATAACTGTTACATAAAAAGTAATATCTACTTATATTTGCATTTCGGAATGTTTGACCTTTCGCATATCGGTTTGGTGCTTTGTTTTGTTTTCATAAATTAAGATAAATTTTAGAAAAAGCTTCCAACAATGACAGTAAGTAATTACTTAATCTACCGAAATACACAACATAATTATTAGCTCTATAATTATCTACTTCTACCAAAATTAGTTATTGCGTTAGAACTGTTAGTGATGCTAAGATTAGTCTTCATTTGCATTTACAACATTGTAAGAGTAAACAGCCAGTTTTTAGCGTACATGAACGACAATTTTTTGTATCATTGTTGTGCACTTTCGATATCACCAAATATTCAATCGAGGTAATGAACAACAGTTCACTACACGTGTTCTTACATAAAACGTAATACCATCAGTAGATATTTACAAAACGAAGTCGAAGAATTTGAGATGTGACGCAGTAAATCAAATCTACTTTCATTTACACTGGCAACTTTTACTTGCTAATTTACACATAAGCGATAACGGCATTGACTACAGCTTCAACGAAATCATGTTAATTTGATAATTGTTACGAGAAAATTATTTTCGTCAAGTATGGAAATTTATTGCTCATGAATACTCACCTCTTCAACATCAAGACAACTGAGGTTACGACAGTGGCTAGGAACACAAACGCAATGAATACTCCTAATGCTACAATAGTACCTACGATAAAATGAGAATGGAATTATATTTTTTTCTTTCTATGTGCACCCTGAGATGAATTGATTATACCACAGATCATTCGACTCACCAATATTGAACTTAGCTCCAAAAGTATCCCTTCTGTCATCCTCCAAGGAGTGAGACGGTACATTAATAGCGTTTACATTATTCCTTATATGAACGCTATCTGGTATTTCATTATCCTGCGGATGTGAATTAGCGATAATGTATGGCGGTGATTTTACATTCTCTGTGCTCTTGCTGCTCTCATCTATATTATAAATTGGACTAGTTTTAAGAATTGGCGAAGGCGACGTCTTCGTTGAGAATGGACGTGGTTTTTCACGTGTCGGCGTTTTAGCCACAGTGGTGGTGGTAATGATGAAAGGTGGTCTGGTTTCCACTGGTTTAAGCGTTGTCTTAGTCTCTTCTGTGGAAATATTAATTCAAGGGTTAGAAAAGTATGTAAGAGATACCTAATCAAAAACCATCGATGCCAACTTTGTACCTTTACAGATTGGCGGATTGTTATCGTATACTCCACCGGGCAAGCATTTTAGTTGCTTTGCTCCAATTAATTTGTATTTACGCGAAGTACAAGTGTACTCTACAATGGCACCGATTTCTGTCGAGTTACTGAGAACAAATACATCTCCATTTTCGATTTCTGCTGGTTCTGGACATTTGGCGGCTGAAATGGGAGATTTTTATTAGGAATGGAAGGCATTTAGTTCAACATTATTAGATTTAGACTTGGAGCGATTAGAATGAAAAATTGACGGATGTATGGTTAGAGGCATGTTTTAGAATTTTGGCTC
Organism: Phenacoccus solenopsis; assembly: GCA_009761765.1. Classification (NCBI taxonomy): domain Eukaryota; kingdom Metazoa; phylum Arthropoda; class Insecta; order Hemiptera; family Pseudococcidae; genus Phenacoccus; species Phenacoccus solenopsis. The sequence continues at coordinate 32,679,693 of CM019756.1, read as the reverse complement.
GCTATTCAAGATCTCATATATCTACTTCTTACTACTGAAATGGTGGACATATGTAATAAAGACTTCAAATGTAAGTAAAATTAAGTAATTGAAGGATTGAAGTTCTTGGGTTATTTGTGAACAATGAATGAAAGTAATAAAAAATACCATTTAACGAGAAAATGGAAGCCCTAAAATAAACAAATCAGGGTAAAAGTTGACATCGTTTACCAAGACATAATAATAGCGAAACCGATATAAGCAAATAACGTCGATATAGATCTACCAATGGAAAACTAATCAACATTCCAACACGCTCCAAGCATAGAAAAAAGCCCGTATAAAAGCATCGATCATCAACGATTCCACGCTATTTCTTACAACATACTTAAACATTAATTGAATGCTGGTGTAAAAGCGCCTCTCTAGTAGGTAAATTGGAAACGACTAATAGAGTCCGAACTGTGCGTCGGAAAGAAGAAAAGATGGAAAATTAATTCGTCGTGCCACTTACCAACACATTTGGGTGGTGGTCCATCCCACCTTTCGTCTAAATCACATGTTAATTCGGCTCTACCTTGTAATTGAAAACCTTCGTTGCACGTGTAGACGACTTGACTGAGGTAATTTACAGTGCCGTTAACCAATCGGTAATCACCGTTTGGAATTTCCGCCGGGTATCCACATTGAACTCCTGCGAAATATCAAATAAATGTGTTATAAGTTGATCTTCTAGCGCCTGATCGCTATTTTGGAGATGGAACTTACTTTTACAGACTGGTGGAAATTCGTTATAGAATCCAGTTGGCAAGCATATACGTGTAGTTGGACCAACAAGAAGATGACCCTCGTCACAATTATATTCAATTATGGCACCTACATTGAAATTCTCCACAGTCATAGTCGAATTAGGTGGCTGCTCTGGTCTTCCACAAGCCTTAGGCTCTGAAAAGAAATAGAGAATTAGGATTTAATTTGTAAATGACAATTTAAAGGGATTCGGATTTCACGTAAGAACTTACGATGTTGGCAGATAAAATTAATTTGCGCGTTACAATTCGTATCCGACCACAACCACCCTTTGGATCCATCGTACCGAGCGCAATTTTCGTTGCCTCCGGGTAAATTCCAAAAGGAAACCGTTACATCGTTGCCATTGATCCATTTCCAATTAGTACGATCTTGTGGGTCTCTAACGGCACCCATCCAATACTGGCTGTTCGTGTCGCTCCTACAAGATAGTGATACAAGGTAAGAAAATTATGCCTTAATTTCTAATCATTTTTTATTTCTAGTTCATTCGGATACTACTGTTATAAAACGCCATCCAGTCTCTCACATAAGTACACGCTTCTCTCAATAAAGCTAAAAAACCAGTTTGACCGCGGAATTCATTAAATTCTATACCTGTGTCTTCTCCAAAGTTCCCAACTGATAAAACCTTGTAACGCTGGATTACTTTCTGTTACTAAACTTCCCCCTCGACTTTCACAGAAAGCCTTCGCGTCGCGTAAATTCAATGGTTGACGATTGTAGAAGATGTAACATTTGCCATTGTATGTTGCAGTGCTGCCAGGTGGCTGGTCTCGGAACTGAGGGCAGCGTTCGATCGGTAATGCCTGAAAGCAGATTGATATTGTAATCTTTGCTATTAACAAATGAGATCTAAAATTAAAATATCAAGATAAGCTTTTTCGACTTCCTTTCTCACTGAGCAAGTTCTTTGCACAAATATTCTAGCTCATTCCACTAGCCCTTGTTTTTGTTCATAAATAGCATGCTAATTCTGTCAATTAAACTGTTTTCACGAAATGATCAACGATTTCTTTTACAGCCCTTATTCAATAACTTAAACCCCCGTAGAGATGGTATTACAAAAATAAATAAAACAGATGCGATCTTATCGCATTTCAAGTATGCTATGTGGAATCTTCATAATAATTCCATAAGCCTAAATGCTGCCTCCGGCATCTCAACATAGGTTACAAGACAAGCCGTTGGTTAACCCATACTATTATTTCACGTGCCGGTTACCTGATCAGTATAAACGAAAGTTTCACATATTGACAGTTGATTTTGATTAGATGCACTTTCTAAATGAACACTGACAAATGCTCCTGGCATCGGAGGATTACAAGGCAGGAATAATGGTTTTCCTTCTTCCAAAAATCCAGTGAAACGGTTGCATATGGGATTTGTACCCAAATCCGGTCTGTTATTTCCAACTCTGACAACGATAGTAGCTGGTTTATTTTTGCCTGTAGAATTTCAAAAGGCTTAATTAATTCAAATTTCAAGCGGGTTTTCCCGTACGAAAACGAGAGGAAAACTGTATGCTGTTTTACGCTAAGAAACGTGCGGTTGCACGTGACAACTAAATACGCCGAATTTCACGGTAAACGTGTCGAATACACGTTGCCGTACCGGAGAAAGTAAGCACGCCAATTCACGTAGGTATGGATAATAGATATTATGTTTGGTTCTCGTGTAAATAAGCATATAGCCTTTTATGCGACCTGCTGGCCATTTAGGTAGCATATAAAATGGCGCGTTCAGGTATCCGCGCTTCTTTTTTCATCGCATTGTTCGCGATAGTTTTATTAATATTTTAAATGTAAACAATGCAGATGCGCGCGATGCCGAAACGAAACGATTAAGCTTCCTTTTAGGTGGTCGCGGTCAGCATTTGGTATATGCTCTTTCACCTGCGTACCAATACGTGAACTTTCATCTATAATGAAAGTTTGATGCGCGCCTAATTAATCGTCGGATACACGTAATAATATGTGGTGGCGCGATCGTGACGATGGTCATGAATGTGGGGAAAATCTATTGGCCAAGTGTTATTAATTATTGGCCAAAATGACCTAAGCTTTCCCCGATTTAATTGATCGACATGCACGTAAATTTCAATGCAAGTATTTCGTATATGGGTTGTATGAATATACTTCCTCGAAATTACGCAACCTTTGCTAATAATTTGATCAATAGCCTTTCCACGTGATTAGTCTCATGTTAGGAAAAGGAAATATGTGATTTTCAAAATACACTCCAGAGTTGATTACATAACTAAATATCCCATCAAAAAATCAATCCATAAATGATGCTAACTTCAAGGCTGTATGAAAACTTATCATTGCCACCTATAAAAATCATCTAGTTAGAAAAAATAATTAAATCGATAGTCTTTACAAGCAGGAGAAAGTATATTTGCTAGATTCGAAGATAATCTAGAGTAAATTCTTCGCTTACAACGTCTTTATCGTAAGGGTACTATTCAATTTGTTTCTTCTTGCTTAATTTTTTATCATTAGAAATTTTATCAAATAGTTGTATATCCTTTTAGAGAGAGGATGCTGCTCGAAAGGCTTTTGATGCTCGTAATGTTATAGGTAAACACAGGACAGGAGTTAGGAAGCAAAATATTTGGAATTCCTAATGACACTTTTTCATCTGTTTATACTAATATAATCATGATCAAAAATAGGAAATTGTAGAAAAAAATTATTTTTTGAAGAAGTTTTGAGTCATAAAATTTCTTCAATTCCCATATTTCTTCACCAAATTGTTTTGAAAAGTCAAACTTTGTATGTAGTGTTATAGTTGAAGACCAGAATATAATCCCTCTAATTTAGATCAAAGAAATCCAAAATGGCGGATGGCTATGATTTGAAGAAGGTATGAAGAGCCTCAAATATCTCAGATTTGATAAATATAGACCCATAAGATCGAGGAAGGGGTCTTCGTATCTTTGTGTATTAAACCATTTGTAATCATGTGGCAAATGCTTGACTTTTTAGTATATGTGTCGACAGGTATGGATGAAAATAGTTCTAAATTTGGTGAGATACTTTTCATGTATGTAGACTATTTTTTTGTTTAGGATTTTTGATGTACCTCAAATTGGCCGTTCACTCGGGACAGGAAGATGGGCTAATAGCTTAAAATTTTCATTTGTCATCTCTTATGTTAGGTTGTGTCAAAGACATCAACGTATATTCAGCTTTCTAAATGAATTTAGAGGGGAGTTATGGAAAAATGAAGATTTTTTGAGGAATGAAATTTCTTGAATTTTCCATATCTTCTCACCAAATTGACCTAAAAAGTTAAACTTCTTATTTTAGATTATTTGAGAAATTTAATATCACCAACTTGAATTTTAGCCAAAATGTATCCAAAATGGTGGATGGTTAAAATTTGAGAAAGGCCTAAGGAACCTCATGTTGCTCAAATTTGATAAATATTATAGGAAGTATGCTTAGTTAATGTTGGAAGAGCGGAAGATGGATTATTGTGCCTAAATGTGGGGGGAGGGTAAGCGAAGCACTAAAAAATTTCGATTATGGTGTCACGTGATTTAAGTGAGTTCAAGTAACCAACATTCACTTTCAGATTCTTTGGTTTTTTTGTATGTATAAGTATGCCTAAAAAATTATTTCGTGAGTTTTTGAAATATTTAAAAAAATAAAATATTGTTCTCAAACATGTGGTTTACTTATGTTGTTGTGTTGAATCTTCATAAGTTTCTTTCATGTAGGTTTATAATTGAAAATAGCATCCCCGAAGTGACCTAAGGACAGAATTATAATTTCTGAGATAACGATGCTATCTGGTGGTGTAGGACATTTATTACAATACAGGTGAGTGAAGGTTGACTCTCTTGACTCCCTAAGACAGATTTCGAAAATCTTACTTTATTTCTATAGGCAGCTTTTTCTCATTTTTCTCGAAATCAAAATTTTGCACTTAGGTCACTCTACAGGTGCTATCTTCAATTCTATATTGGAATTACTACGAAGAGTTTTATTTCTTTTATTATTCAATTACTTCAGTTTCACTAGAAATCGTACGAGTTTTATACCTCAGAAGACTACTAAATACTTATACGATCCCTATAGGTAACATGACCTTTTTACACAATTGAATTGAAACTCTTTAACCCAAAGGTTTTTTCCATTATTATTGTATGAAAGCAAATGAATTACGAATAGCAAGTAATCTCTGGAAGTTTCTATTTCTTTTTAAACCTTGACTTTATATCAATGAACGATTATTTCGTTGGTCCGCTTCAAATGAATTTCCACGACATACAAGAAACGTACAAATCCATCATAAATGGCAATCACATCGCCGCAAGAAAAGACAAATTAAATTCGTTTGCAGAGATGTATAGAAGGAAAAAAATTAAACATGTTGCGCATGCCTACAGTAACCGTTAATGTCAGTATGTAATGACCGTTTCATTGTTAAGATACGTCGATTCTCAACGTAATTAAAGAACAGTAGAAAGTTTTGCAAATTGGCGTAATTATCGGTACGGCGCGTGAGTTTCGTGTATATGGTATTTATGCGTACACATGTATATTGGATTATGTGAAGAAATAAAATTAAAATTTTAATATTCTATTAATATGGAGAAAAAAAAGTTACCCACAAAATTTTACTCAGTATTGTGACGTGTCGATTGAAGAAAAGAAAATTTTGAACAAATAAAAAGCTTTACTCACCGCAACATGCTTTTCCAAAGTCTAATCGTACCAGTTGCACCATATAAGGCTCCAAAAGATTCACATACCACCATGGTTGCCTTTCTGGTTTCGTTAACGTGCACGTTTCGGGATTGAAAAACGAGCTGGTACTTCCATCGATGGCTTTTTGAGGAATTCCGCCTGGTTCCGAGCTAATCTGCATCGGCGCTTTTCCAGCCGCTACGTTCAAAACTGTAAACAAAAAGTATTCTATATATTAATCTCTAGAAAGATTGATAAACTAGTGTCTACTTGTCTACGCTGCGGTTTATCTGGACACGAAGTAGACATGTTAATGTAAACGAGAGAGTAGAATTCTATAATGGGTATCCTTTTCCAGCTATAATGTACTTATATTTTAACGACTTCATTGACACATGTCTATTTTCTATATTAAAATGGGATAACTTGGGCGCTGAAGCAGACGAATTTAATGGCCAGCTATGTATTACGTCATAAATCATTGCTCTTGAAATATTTCAACTTCATAGATCTTCCTGCAATTACGCATTGGACTAGAAAACAAGATCTTTGATCAAATTAACAAATTACGCCGGCGTTCGTGTTCGAGATTTGATTGTCTAATCGATCATATTCATCTCGAAAGGTACGTCTCGTCGTGTCTATGAAACTGATTGAAATCTTCACGGAGTTACTGATACTGAAAATACTAACGTAGTTTTATTCGAACTTCAACTTGTTCCAAGTTCAATGTTGTAGATCGATGACCTTAGGAGTTTATCAATGGTCACTTTTGGTTCCCATCGGGCAATTGTAACCAGTTTGTATACAACTTTCATCCAATTTGGAAACTGCAGGTATCTTGGGTCATATTTAGGTAGCTAAATCGTGCAAATTGCCTTTGGCTCCGACATGAAAAAGCGAGTTTTACGCATTGTTCAACAACTTTCAACGTTGAGATTTTTGCCTTTTTTTACTTTTTTCAATTTGTGTAATAGTAAGGTTAATATACAATGAGAATATGACTCTTAAATTGAATGTGAATGGATTTAAAATAGCATGTAATCAAAATTTGAAGAAGACTTAAGAAGCCTTGAACGGTGAGAACTTGGTACGCATGAGCTTATATGATAGCTGTTGGCAACACGAATTATTTATTTTAAATTGAACTCTTTTGAAGGTTTTGAAGAGGATAGATGGAGTTTTCACCAGCAGCACTGGGTATGTCTTTCTGGGCATGAAGAGACTAAACATTATCTGCAAATTTGTATAAGCTTTTCATTTAAAATTCAGTTCCAGTAACGTGATATGGATGCTTATTCTTACATATTAAGTATATTCATGTACCGAAGCGTTTGAAACACTTAGTTTCAAAACACTATGTATTTTTGCAGATGTCCGATATCCAGAAGAGTCCTTAGTTCTTGAGGCAACTTATACCGGGGAGAGCCACAAATAGCTCAACGGTAAACATAATTTTCAGTACTGTCCTTTTCAATTTTTTGTAAAATAATTGCAAAAACTTTTAAAAAATTTAATGGTTAAAAATTCCAATTGGAGCTTTAAAATTTTTTTAAATTATAAATTTAAATTTTCATAACCACTCAAACTGTCTTGTTCTTCCCTGTCCAAAGTTCCATAATCAACTTTAAAAAAAAATTGTAACCTCTTCAATATGTTTAGGAAACATAGCGTATTTATTGGGATCCTTCAGCGAAAGAGTCGGTACCTGGTGGTAAAACGATGAACTACTGAAAACGGGGATTTCGATAATTTGATAAAGTATCATTATTGGCAATGAATTAATAATTGTGGTATTGAATTGAATTATTTTGAATAGAATTAATTGTTTTTTGTTCAATGGTAAAGATAAATTGAATTCCAGTGTTACTGTTGCGAAATAAAGATTATTTTTCATGCACTTACCAATGATTAGCGATACAATTTTCGTGAATATCATAAATACCATGCGAAAGAATCTCATTTATAAACCAAAATGATAGATAAGTATCAAATTGGCCAAACCCAACTCATTCATTCCATTTATTCGATTTATTTTCAAATAATTTAAACATATCACTGTGTGAGCCTACAACTGGCGGCAAAAATTCCCCGTTTGCAGAACTGATAATACCATTAAATGTAAACACGACACTAGCGCGCCACTGCTCTGAAGGTTCCCAATAATGACTGATCTATGTTCTAATTGGTCATATGTTACGTGCGTAATGACCAATCATAACGCTAGAATGTGATAAAATGTAGGTAGTTTCATTTCTACCTTCCTAAATAATATCGTTCAGTTTTCAGTGAACAACTAAAATTCGTTTGTGGTTTGAATCATCAGCTGATTTGTGTTTTTATTTTACGAGTTAGTCGAGGTAAATTTACCACATTCCAACTTGCTGATTGGTTGTTACAGGCGTGACGTATGACCAATTAGAACATAGACCACTCATTATAATACACTATTGAGCAGGGATGGAAAGCTAGCCGAAAGCTGAAAGCCGAAAGCCGAAAGTTGGCCAAATTTAGGCAGACAGCCGAAAGCTAAAAGTTCAAAAGTTTTAAAATGTTCAGCTAAAAGCTAGCCAAAAGCCTTTACAAATACAGCTTTTTTTCAGCTTTTTGGTTTTGAACTATTGGCAAGTTGCCATTGGTAACATCGTAATAAACCCTTGTGAGTGTTGCCAACTTGTGTTGTTCATTAAGAAAATTCAAAAGTTTCAAGCCAAAAGCCAAAAGTTTTAAAAGCTGAAAGCTAGCTAAAAGCTAGCTATAAAACCTGAGAAGTTTAAAGCTAAATCTAAAAGTTTTATTTCTCTAGAACCTAGCTGAAAGCCAAAAGCGCAAGCTTTATTTTTCGGCTTTCCATCCCTGCTATTGAGTACCGGGAATCAAGTTGAAGCATAAGGGTAAGATGACTATCGTGTTTTTTTCTTAAATATGCTACTATATGGCAACACTGATTTATGTTATCGATCCAGTTATTGAAAAAAATCACTTTTGTAAAAGTTTTCATCTAGTTTCGTGAATTATATCGAGTGAAATTGCGATAAGAAAAAATGAATTGCTGACAATGTAATTTTTTGGAACCACAACTTAAAGTTTCGTGAATTTATAAATTGAAAATTTTTCACATTGATAAGTATCTGAAAAGATGGTGAAGTAAGTAACTATTTCATATAAAACATTGTATTTTTTCAAATAAATTTTTCTTAAATGAAGTCGTGAAATAAAAGTTGTTGCTGAAGGATAATGAAACAATACAGCGTCAGTTGAACATTGTAATAATACTCGTAGTACATAATTATGTAGAATTTTGTATTCAAAAAATTACTAAGTTTCAGTTGTCTAGGAAAGTATGAAAATAATAAAACTTGATCTCTTGCAAACATTATTTCTCTGACCATTAGATAGCCTATGTAAGGTCTCAAGGGTACAATCACGTTTTTATTCTGCTTCCAGGTGTATGAAAGTTTTCCTAAAAATGCTGTTAAAAGTCTTTCCAAGTATTAAATTACCATTAGTGTACATTATGTAGACATATTGCATAGCAAATACGAATTAACAAGGTATTTGGTAGGGTTTTAAAACACAGCAGATTTCACTAGCATCTGTATTTCATGTACATACCCTCGAAAACTAAGTCACATATCTGAACGTACATCATGTATCAAATCTTGCCCTACAACCATATCGAAAGCGAATACGCGCTACGTTTTATGCAATGTCACGAAGATCAGATTTAGTCGAGCGCTTTTTATTGTGAAGCGAGCAGACTGGATTGTCTCCCTCATGCATTAAAAGCGACCTAACACCACGTACACAGATATACCCAATAATGACCTAAAAAGAGAAAAAAATCGCATAGGTCGTTACAAGAAGAACGAGCCAGAGTCGCAGATAATACGCACGTTAAGGTATAATAGTTCGCAAGTAGGTCTTGTATACATATAAGAATTCAGTGGGAGAGTGAAAGCATCCATGTTATAGACCGTTGTTAACATCTCTCGAAGTCTCGAGTTTCTGAAATGAACGTTGCGCCGTTTCAATATCTTATTTTTTACCGAGCGAGAAATTAATTTAGGATTATGTAAACCCAAAAAGCAAAGCCTTTTTTGGTTCGATGGCGTCGCGACAGGGTGTCTTTTTTGTGGCTGCGTCTAGAAGGTTCTGAACCGGTTAATGTATCGCGGGAGGGTTTCGGTATTGCGAGGGTGCCTGTATTTATCTCCCCTTTTTTATATATTACCTGTTTGACTATCAGACTGGTTCAAGTGCTGGAATTCCTTTCCATTAAAGCGATAACAAAAAAAAACGACTTCGCTAGACGTCTTTACGACGTTGAAATTTCTATATCTCGAGTGCTTCTACTTTGAAATGGGCGTTCTGTGAATTGGAAATACAACGTCGAAGATGAGTTTAATCGTAAGGGTTCTAATGGCGCAGTGAAAGCTAATAGCGGCTGAGTTTTCGTTGTATCGTGGGACTATTTTAAACAAGATACAGCAGTGATAAGAATTATAAAGGAACCATAATTCAATGGGCATTTTGTTGAAGATAATTACCAGCTTCGTGTCTGATATCGAAGTAAAGCTTATGAAGAATTATTTGCAAATGAAGGCTATGTCTGATAGACTTATAATTGAAGATGATTCGATGCAAAGACATCGTTATTTCGTGATAATGAAATTGCAGAGTCGTGAAAGTATTACATGATGGTATTGGATCGATTTGTGTGCCAGAACTAGATGAATTTGGTTATTTACATTTTTACCACTTAAGAGAAGCCGAAGGAGTTGTAGAAAAACCAGCACCACCTACAGATGTGCCATTGCCCTACAATATAGATGGACGAATTCTTGTGGCATGTTTCAAGGGCGACCAACTCGGGTATTTTTTCCGGTATAGACGCCGACGCAAACGAGATGAAATTTTCTACGTCAACGACCTGCTGACGGATCATGCTCGTATTGACAAGGTCATCGTAGGATGCGGGAAAATTGGCGTGTCGACTTATGAGTGGTGTATGATACGCGTACCTTTCCATCGACATCAACTTTTGACCTAGACCTCTAAAAAACAAGTGCCAACTTGATCCAACCGATATACCAACAAATTATGTACGCGGTACGCTGTCTCCGATATGGATACGCGCACCTTCTGGAATGCTGACCCATTTCTCCAACTCGCAGGTAGGTTCGATAACATACGACGACCTTCTGCGGCTTTTATAAGCAATATAACTGGCACAACGCAGAATCTGCTCTACCCACCGGCGATAAATACGCGAATTATAGCTAACCGAAGGATATGCGGGCTACAGAATGGAATATGCTCTGTGTTGTGCGGTTTGTTAAATGCGGTGTGTCGGAGGAGCATCTACGCGTAGCCGATGCATTTAAATTTCCAACGCTCGGATAACTTTCTCGTGAAAATTTATCGTCGATTAATTAAATTGGCCGCTTTAATTACGCGACGAACGCACGCCGAGTTATCCGATCGCCGTAAAAATCGAACGTTGAAACAATGAATACAATGCCGTGCGACGTCTTTCAGATGAAATCGAAAATACCAACATAACCCGCATCGTGAAAGTGTTTCTCACACTGGATATCATTCGATATTTTCAAAACATCTTCATCCCTTTCGACGCGAAACAAATATTGCCTCGAGATGCGCTCTTTTCTCACGCAGCACCAATAATCGTTGATGTTTTCCATACAAACACCCTAGCACGTTCTCCAACCGTGTAATTTGCGGTTCCACTGACATTGTAAACGCGGTTAACTAATCATCGTCCATGTAACCGATGACCAGCTTTATCAATTTTGATCGCGATCGTAGAAAGTTTCCTTTTGTACTATCGGCGTTATTACCTGGAATCTATTATCGTCTGCTGATTATTCGATAATTTAAAAACCAATTTGATTCTATATTGTCGCCCGTCGCGTTTAATTGTTCGTAACCGGATACCGACTAGGAAGTATGGGTGTTGTAATTCATACCTTTTAGAAGTTGGCAACAGGCGTGGGACACATATACAACGAGACACTTTAATGGAAGGGAATGAGTAATTATAATGACATCTCGAAGTATCAGTAATTGATCCATAATGAATAACGCTGCAATATGGTTATGTAATCGAAAATAGAGGCTGTTTTGAGTTAAGTGGGTGGAAACAATACTCTTGTTTATGCTTAATTATCGTTTTTTGTTATATAGATGTTGACAAATAATAACAAAAATGTTATTCATAGGACACGGTTTTACACTTTCACTATATTTTTGACTCAGCTTTCCGCGTATTTCGAAAATAGGCGGAGTGAGATTAAAGAGAATTTGATTTATTTTTTACATTAATGATTTTGTAAATAGACTCTGTAATTAAGACATTTTACAATCACGGCTGGAGAATGCTTTTATAATGTTACCTAATATTATAAACAAATTATTCTTCATAAGAAATTGAAATTTTTCAAAATTCGAATATTGTTTCAAAACTATGAGGAATTTAAAATTTCTATTTGATTTTTTTTTGATGGTCGGAATTGAAACTATAACACAGTTCTTTAGAATGAAGAATATATATAAAATGTATGAAGACTTTAAATCTCAAAATCAGGAAAAGATATAGAAATTGTACAGGGACGGCTGTAAGGGGGTAGGAGAGGTGGAGGAAGTCGGCAAATGCTCGAAAAATGGAATATTTGCTGTTTGGATTGTTTTTGGATTGGCTGACAATTTTAAATACAGTTTATGACATTAGGTTAGTACCTACTATTATGTTTCCTTATTTGAAAAAAAAAAAAAAAAAAATGGCAAATCGGTTTACATTCAGTTTTTCTTAGCCGGCAAATTTTAGTATGTTTTGACATTTTAGAAATGAAAAAAAAATTGCTCATGCCTTTTTGAACTTCCTTTCTATGTTTTAGGGAATTGGATATAGAGAAAAAATGTCGTTGCTGATCAAAATTTAGAGGAAGAATATTTAGGTAAGTGTCAAATTTTTATAGTTATGCTCAATTTCAACATTAAAATCGAGAGAACTTATTTCATTTGTTAGCTCAAAAATGCCAGTCCTGAAAAGAAATGCAAGAGTAATTTTTACACGACCCAATAAATATTCTTATCTAGTAAAAAATGTCACCAAAAGAATTTCCGATTGTACTGGTAGAGATGTTATAAGCCCTTCATTTTCTGTATTGATAATTAAGGCAATAAAAATTCAGAAAGAAAAACAACAACACGAAGAAATCAGCATGTTTTCTATGACTATATATTATGAGCCTTCAGGTACTGAGAGTGTCTAAAATACAATGTGGAACAGGCATATTTAATAATATCACAGTTGTAATCTACTCCCTTAAGAGTTCATATCCTCTCCCTTCTTATTTACGTTTTTCATTGTTTTATTCTGCATTCTTTAAAGTCGCCAAATCTATCTGAAGGTTTTTTATCATTTTTCGACTCTTGGTTCAAATTTGACTTCTTAATAATTTTTAGAATTTAATTTTGACCCCAACATTTGATCGTAAAATCAAAATCCCAAATTTGCCTTTTTCTTTGAGAATTTTTCATTATAAATCTATCTATACCTCCGAAGATTTTACGAAATGTGCGATTTTTATTCAGGTTCTGCTTTAGAGTAAATTGTTCCCAACTTCTACCTGATCCTAAAGTCATCTAATTCGATTTTTGACCTCACTCGATTTTAGAGTTGTTTGCAAAAATTTGATTTTAGAACGACTATAGATTCTACGTCAATTTGGAATAAGTTTGCCTGCATATTTAGAATAACTGAACTTTTCAATCCTTGGAATAATTTTATTAGGCGTGGTGATATATGTGAAGTACAGATATGGTTAGAATAGAACGATGTATAAGTAAAAACATATTTAAGTGTGTATCAATAATAATATCTGGGATACACTTTCAGATTGTTCCATCATTCTTGAATCCTCTTTACTTCTTCATTTTGATCGAATAAAAGATTAGGTATAACTCATATGGTAAAAGTCATGAGTTTGTAGAAAAATATAAATGAACTATTTACAAATATAAATATTGAACAATATCTGAGACTAATCAAAGACTAAGCAGAAATGAAATGTAACACCTAAATAGTGATATATATAAACATAGTATGACCAGCAACAAAATATCACTAAATGAGGAAGAATATATAGAATCTCATGTCATATTGAAATGTCATGCTTTAGGAAGCGGAAAGAAGCATTCATTAAAAACGTTAAATTAGGAAGTACGAGTCATTTTTCATGCCTTAGTTCGTAATTTGAGTAAAATAACTATCAAAAGTGCTAGCTTAATTATCCTCGAATATTTCGTAGCATGCATCGGAATATAATTCTTATAAATGACCGCCGTGATTTCGATACTATAAACTTTATTCGTGATATCTGAGTAACCATCTTCATCGACTACTTTACCAGATTCTTATAAATCTTACAATCCTTCCTCATGATCGCATTCTTACTGGACACCCCATACAACTTCTCGCCAAATATGGGCCAGTTACCTGTTAGTACGGCAACTATACGAGGAAAGGCGCAAACTAAAACTAGTTTATAATTAACGAATACACCTACGGGTCAACGATCCTCATTAGTTTTTTAGAAAAACAACGCGAGCTTCGGTACCTATATTTAAAAATCGCCATTCTGTCCTAATTACCGTTCTTTTACAATCATTACGTCATTGTGAAGAGATAGATTTTTTCCGCTATAACGGCACATGCGCGTTGGAAACGTGAAGCCGCGTAAGTTGATTTTTTCACCATTGTATGCGCGATTAACGCGCGCAAAGTAAATGAAAAAGTGATCGAGGAGGAGCAGAAGTGTAACTGTAAGTACTGGTTGCAAGTTATGAATGGATATAAGGTTAAGAAGCCGATCAAATAGACAGGACCGTATTGAGCTGTCGAAACATGAAGAAGTTTTCGATGGAGCCTTAGAGTTGAAGAAGCTTGAAGCTATTTTCAGCCACTTGAAATTATGATAGAAAATGATTATCAATGAAATATTATAGAAATCTTGCACGGTAAGTATATTGCACTGGTACATTTATGGTCTGTATTTCCAACTGTATCGGTCATTTGAAAGTATAGATATTGCAAGAATAATAAATATTGAACACGTTTTTGAAAGAACTCCAGAACATTTATGAGAATTTCGACTATATTATTCAGGTTGTGATAAAATAATGGGCACAGAGTATAAAGAATTGAAAAAATTCTGTTGGAGCCCACGAATGAAGTAACGAGGAAATTACCTCCATATGTAAGAAGACTAAGGAAAAGTAATTGTCAAATGACTCTTGGAAAATGTGGAAAAAATTTCAGTCCTCAAATTTTATGGACATTTTATATAGGCTAAAACCAAAAATTGAAAAATGACAAAAAATTAATTTTTACCCAGTTTGAATCTTTCTGCTTCCCGAAATTGCAATTTGTGTTTAAAGATTGATGAAACTTTTATTTGTAATTTTTTTTATAACTTCAAATGAAAAAAACAAAGTTATAGGTACCAAGTGTCTGCATCCCTGAACAGCAATGTAATTAGTTCAGAAATGATCGACAAGACACATCTCTGATGATTTTGAAATAAACATTGATGATATTATGCGATTTTCAATTAATCGCATCAAATTTCCTTTCAGTGTGATGTTTTAATTATTTAATTTTCAAAAAAAGTTTTAATATGTGATACTTGAACAACATATTCAAAATTGTAACTTGTAGATGCCATTTTTTATCAGTTATAACTTGACTGCTGAAGAGGGTAAAATTATATTTACATTTTCATTAAAATTTAAAACTACTCCATGCTGGAATTTTTTTTTCATAAAATAGAATGTTAAAATTATTGAAAGAAAAAAAAATAGCGGTCTACGTTGATTTTACGATTTTTAATGAATTTTTGAAATTCATGAATTCTCCATAAGTACATTTTGAAGTAACCATCACCTTTTCGTTAATTCGTACAGTGGCCATCAGATGGCGACTTCTTTGATGTCAGTTGCCAATTTGGCCCGTTCAACGCTAGTGTCCAAGGTCTTATCTTATCTAAAATTGTATTGGGACCCGAACAACCGCTTTAGCGCTAGTGTTCTAGTGAGGCTCTATTGGGACCCGAACGCAAAGTGGCTGACATCTAGTGAGGAAAAGTGTAACTGCTCTAGCGAGGTTGTATGGGGCATGTATAATGTAAACAAAGCGTTAATTTTCTTTGTGTATTCAAAAAAATTTGATGGCTACGTGTTTAAAGTGATTTATAAATCTTGGTCTGATTGGTGGAAACTACTGATAAAATCATACATGCCCCATAGAGCTTCGCTAGAACACTAGCGCTCAAGCGGTTGTTCGGGTCTCAATGGGGTATGTATGAATTATGCCTTTTTTTCAAAAGCTTTCTTGAATGTTTCCACCAATCAGACCAAGGTTTATAAATCACTTTAAACACGTAGCCAGCAAATTTTTTTGAATACCCAAAGAAAATTAACGCTTTGTTCACATTATACATGCCCCATACAGCCTCGCTAGAGCAGTTACACTTTTCCTCACTAGATGTCAGCCACTTTGCGTTCGGGTCCCAATAGAGCCTCACTAGAACACTAGCGCTCAAGCGGTTGTTCGGGTCCCAAACGAGCTTATGCAGAGTCAGTGAGGGAAAACTGAAAAAGTATTAGTTTCAGATTCAGTTTTCAATTTTTATAGAAAATAACATAAAAGTTTTATTTTCAGTTTTAGTTTCAGTTTTCAGTTTCCATCGCTACTTTGGGTAGCATTAAACTGCGATAATGCACAGAATAAAAGAGGGAAAGGGTAAGATTTTTTAATAAGTTGAAACTGATACAAATTGCGTTTCAGTTTCAGTTTTCAGGTTTCATCAAAAATTACATAAAAGTTTCAGTTTTAGTTTTAGTTTCAGTTTTCGGTTTCCATCACTAGGTATGCAGAGTTCACTAAAATCTCACTCTGAAAGGTATTGACAGAAATTAATATAAACGTATTATTTTCTTTCTATAAAATCAGACTTGAATAAAAAAAAGTATTTTAACCTCTACATTATTTTTATTAAACTTTATATAAGATCTTCCCAATATTCACCACATGCCTCTTTCATTATCAGTCGACTGCAGCGATCCTGCTGGATGAACGATTGGAAGTTTCATATTTTTGAAAACTTAAGTTTTGGAGGGACCGGTGAACGTTGAAACATTTAATGGGATCATTTTCTCTTCATTTCACGTGGTTCATTTGCTCATCGATGCGGCCTCGCTAATGGATAGTATTTGGGTATGCATCCATTTACAAGTATCTATGGGAAGATGATGTCCAAGAGAGAAGAAACAAAACACCAAGAAGAATTCTCCAGTACAATAGTAGAGAAAATTTCGAAATAGAATCTTCATTGATTGTCAAGGTCACGGCTTTCCCCGCTGACTTCACAGGTATTCGAATCGTCGAATGACATCGACGATCGTCGAGCCAACGAATGCATTGAACGCCGACTATACGTATCCGTCATCCGTTACCGAATTAAAGTAAAAGTATCAGACCACCCATCGCATACCGTATACTCTGCGGTACATGGCGTAATTTACGATGCTAATCAATCAGCGGTGGCATGCAGTCGGTGAAATGACTCGAGTATTTGAATTTTGTATCGCTTTGATAAATACTGTAACTCATTGGACTTACGATAAATCGGCGGTAACCCGTTGGCGCAGTCGGAAATACTCGCGCATAGCTTATGGCGAGATGGCATCGATGGAATGTCAGTGGCCTACCAGCGTGATGGTAATTAGGTCAAGGTTCGTTCCAATAATACGAAAACAACGATGACAAACGTCTTCGAAAACGAAGCGTGAAAATTTAATCCATTCGGCGCGGGAAGTTATTCGTTAGCGAATCCTAGATTATTATATTTTACGGTGTGTCGCGAAAAAAACCATGGTTTTTTCACCCTTTTTTCCTAATGGACGATATGGTTGGCGTATCGCGCGTGTAATGTAGCTTTATTAATAGCGAATTCAGCGAGACCTAGAACCTATCATCAGATATAAAAATGTTTTTATAGTCTTGATTCGTGCGAGCTAATAAAATACCAATAAACCGCCAATTTCTGCGCATACCTACGTACGTATTTTACCGCTAATTACGGCCCAAGATACGGTTCGTTTGACCGTATAGCCAAGCCTAGACTGGATTGGTCTATCTTGGTTGTGCGCGTTAGGTGATTCTACCCACTGAGCTCATAGGTACCGATATGGCCGGCGGCTAGAATAAGTTTGTTTTTACATCGCGTCTTTGATGTGTGAACAATTTTCAAACTGTTTTAGCTCGTTTATCGCGTCGATTTAATAAATTATAGCCGACTGCTTCGAATGATCGTTAGTTGGAGGCGAATAAAAGTGGCACAATTGTTGAGAAGCGATTGGAAATCATAAGCTATGTAATTTAGCGTAATAAAATGATATCGGTTGGCGCTTTTTGCCAGCTTAAGACCTCACACGCGTTAATGATCATAATGGTTTCTAATTGAATCGAATTCAACTGTACGTTTCTTTTCGCGAAGGTAAATGCCAGAAGTGAAGGATTTTGGAACGAACGGTGTATTTTTGGCCTAATTCGAACATATTGGATTGATGTACCGTTTAACTAATGTTCTTCTAGTATTTGCTTTTTTTTTCGTTGGTTGTGTATATGTATGTTGAAGTTTTACCATTGGATTATCTCTTATTTTTCTAACTTCGTTTTGTTCAAATAAATTCAGCATTTCTGGCGATTACACCGTACAACGTAGTTTATGCATAGTGTAAAACATCCCTTCAATGGTTCGACCATTAGATGTGTAAAAGCTCCTTTTTCCTCTCTCTATTTAGATGATGCAATAGTTAAAATTATGCGGAAACGTGATCGATGTTATGTTCTTTCTTGTTAATTAAAATGTATAAATGTAATGTAAAACGTTATTTGAGTGTGTTCTTTTTTATTATTAATTTTGGTACAATAACACAACATAAAATATTAGTAAAGATCCTAGAATCAAATTTTTGTGAGTAGATTCATCCGAACTTCCATGAGTTTTATTGAAGCTGGTCAAGAATTTCTAAATGAATTTTTTCCCAGTAAAAGTGAACTGAAAGTTTATATTAATGTTCCATAAGAAAAGAAGCTAGAATGAAAATTATGAAAACTCATGAAACGCCAAAACATGAAATGTGGTGATTATCATATTTGTTGTTATTGTTGTTGTTGCTTTTTAAAAATCACTTTATTATCACCTGATTACGTTATGAAATCGTCATGACAAAGTATCAAATTGTACAATTTACGTACGAAAAGTGCTTTGTATCGAACGATGTCAAAGGACTTCTTCATTCATCCATAATCCTCATCTTGATTACAATGTTCTCTGTAACTCTCCGTTTCAAACTCTGTGAATAGATCCCTGACCTGAAGTCGGTCATAAACTGAACTTCACTCAGATCTGATGTCAAAGTTACGTCTAAAATCTGATTACAACTTAATTCATCGATTTATTGATTCCAACATAACTTTGAAGTTGATTCTAACTCTGCTTTTGACTACAGAGTATTTCTTACAATTATTGATTTCGACTCCATCTCTTAATTTTGGAACAATTCTCATATTATCGACTCTTAACTATACTTCTGACCTCTGAGGCAAGTCTTAAAATTAACTCACTCACTCTTCTTCTTGACTCTGGAGCTGTTCTCGTATTTAATTCAAACTTCACCGATATTTTCAAATTTTACTACGACCCTACTTCATGTATTTTTGATTTCGGCTCTAGAATGATCCTCGAACTCGACATTGATTGCACTTTTTGACTCCCAAATGGTACTTCATCTCGAATTCAATTCTACTTCTTGACTGTGAGCAATTCCAAATTTTATTTCTGACTCGACATCTTAGCTAGTGGTAGTACAAGCTGGGGTAGTGTGGGTAGTTTTTACCTCTCTATAAAAAAATTGGAGAAGTAAAAATGGCTTATAGTCTATTTCTCATCATCCACCAAATTCTTTCAGCGAGATAGTTCATTAAAAAAAAAAATCAAAGTAGAGTCTGAAAAATATTAATTTTTTGTAATTACCCAACAATCAATTTTGGAAACATGTTGTCTATATACGCGAAATATTATTGACTTGTCATTTTTTTAGCTGCTAATGCTTGTTTCTGACTCTAGCTTGAGAGCAAATGTTCATTTCAACTCTGTAACTGGAGCACTGTGGAATCTTTGCTTTCAAATTTTAGTCAAGTTTATTAATTAATCTCCTATGATACCTTCATATCTTTAAAATTTAATTTTCGATGAAAAATCGTACGTGCAAGCTTCCCATATTTTTGATTTTTATTATTATTATTATTATTATCATCATCATCATCATTGTTTTTTAATGAAAAATTATCAGCAGTTGAGATTACTTTGTTGTAAGTTTCACTTTTCATTTTTTGTTTGTTTGTTTTTTGTTTTTGTTTTTTTTTTCTATCTTAATTTTAATCATTAATAATAATAATGAAGTTTTCAAAATTCATATTCAATTCTACAACATTCTTTGCCAATTGTCATAGTATAAAAGTGAAAGGGCAACCTTTTCGAGTTAGGTTTCACTATTCCCTAGTAAAATTAAAAATAATTTACATAAGCTCTGTGTTAGAATATAGTAGGTCGTCCCTCATAACCACTTTAAACTCAAATATCTCGGTGAGTACATGCGTACCTGAAAACTTTTCCAAATTTTGGGGGAAAACGCTGAAAGTCTCCTCTTAAATGGTTAGAATTTTTGAATTTTCATTAATCAATAAATTAGACATGAAAACGAACATTTTTGAAGCAAAAGTGACCTGAATATGGATAAGAAATTAAATTTCCTGGCCCGATTACTTATCAAGCTTTCAAATGAAAGTCGGGTACTATGTGTTCCTCATGGTCCTGTATGGTATGGAAAAGGCAGGCTCTTATCAGAGATATGGACGTGAAAATTGATGTTCTTGATGTACACATTTTTTATATCGAAGAGTGCTTGAATTATCTCCTCGATGTGATCGAGTTTGCAAT
Organism: Phenacoccus solenopsis; assembly: GCA_009761765.1. Taxonomy (NCBI): domain Eukaryota; kingdom Metazoa; phylum Arthropoda; class Insecta; order Hemiptera; family Pseudococcidae; genus Phenacoccus; species Phenacoccus solenopsis. Next base: position 32,659,115 of record CM019756.1, on the reverse strand, counting down.
ATTTAGATTCCTAAGATAATGAACAAAAGTAAAGAATTGCTATTCACAATTAAAAAGGAAACTGGAATACTACGGTCACGCTCAACGAAACAAGAAATATAGCCTTTTTAAGGAATTCTGGTCGTAAAAATCATGGAAAAAACGAATCACCGGACAATGTAGACTTCCATGGAAGGCTGACTTTAGAAGAAGATTCAAGGTTACTCTCACAGAGCTGTTTTAAAGCTAAAGTTCTAAGATTAAAAATAGGACATTAAAAGAGGAGTGTGTTAGTCCTCCACTTGCGTTTGTAACAGGTAGGAAATTAAAAATTAAAATTAAATTCATTCGTGGTCGTTTATCGTAGATAGCTTTATAACTGTTGGCCTTGAATATGATTTAAAAAAAAAAATTGTAATACTTCACGCCCCAACTACTTCTCGCAGATAAAATGATGTGCGAAGTGCTACATAAGGATCTGGCTGTTCAGTAGTCAACACATACACATAGCGCACGCTTCTTTATTATCATTATTTTACTTATGAGTACTAGATGCCGCTAATGTCCCCTGGACCCCATTCTCAACAATCAATAAAAGCATTTATCCTACACTACCGTGTTATTACCTGAACGACCTGTAAACACTGGTAATGATAAAAGTTTTAGTGACTCGAAAATATTAGAATAATGCTGAAATAGCTTTTAAAGTTGAAATGTGAAAAAGGATTTTTAAATATGGTTGGAAAAATTAAATATCATCCTTACTCGATAAAATTGCTTCATTAAAATCTTAATACCATACCACACGTTGGAAACGCCGATCACGAATTTCCCAAAAGGCTTATTACAAAGAACTAACGATGAGATCCTAATTGCGGTTCGAGATGCTCTTTGTTGAGGTGGATGGGTATCGCGATGGCCCATCTATAATCAAGCCTCAAACGTACGAGCGTATTTCAGGATACTTCGGACCGGCAGGTTACTTGAAAAGGTAATGGCGCGTTTAATAACGCCGCATACCAAGATGGCACGGCTACTCGGGTCATTTTGCAGAATGCGCGCTTTAATTTAAAAACGCCGACCTATATAACGTAATTAAAAGTATTTAGTCGAGTCATTTTAATGGAGTATATTTTGAAACAATGTCGGTGAAATTCCGTAGATTGGTAAGAGTCAAGTGGCTCGTATCCTTTTGCAATTCCAATTGCGCAATCGGTGACCCTTTAAAACTGTCGTCGATGGAGGATGCAGCGCGCGAAATATTAATAAGCGGATGCGAATACTTTATGCACACCCGGTGGATAGAATTCTAATTACACATCTAGACCTAGACGAACTAGTGTAACGGTTTTAACAATATTATACGGCTTGTATACTCGGTACTATTATACCTTGAACTTGTTTCAACAGCAATTACCGCCACGCTGCGTCGCCGAGAACAACGCACCATATAAACAAACTTAATTTCATCGTCGGAAACGCGAGCGAAAATTACAGCCGCGCGACTATTTTTCCATATTTAATAAATTTTTCTAACATCGACACACTTACCGCAGAATGGAACGCCTTCTGGGACCCATTGGCCGGATTTATCGCAGACTCTTCTCGATGGTCCGAGTAGCTCGAAGCCTCGTTCGCACGTGTATGATGCTATCGTGCCAAGGGTGAAGGTTTCGTTGGAGAAATGCACCGTCGAGTGGGCCGGTGAGCCTGGAAATCTGCATACTTCCGATACAGTACCTGAAAATAATGATTGATTTAGTATTGGAAATTGCTACATAGCACAATTGCAGGATGTAGTGTTTTAAAGAATTTGCTCATCCTCAACAAAACAGAAAAGACTCGAGGTATTCGAGGAGCTTTGGTCTCTAACAACTATTTAAGACTTTCTTGTTTTGAAAAATATTCTTGAATTTTAAATTCAATCATGTACTATATTACTATGTAAGTCAGGTTATCCTGGACACCAATAAATTTACAGTGGTGGAGAGTCCGAGGTATACCTCTTAATCCTAAAAAATGTTGAGGAAAAAAAGTTAAATTAATAGATAAAAATAAATTTTTAAAATTAATTTTTAATCAATTATTATTTGGTATTAAATTAGTTAATAAAGGTAATCAAAAAATAATTCTTGAAAAAATAGAAAAAATTACTCCTATAGATAGAACATAATGAAAATGAAAAATTTCCCATAAGAAATGCCCACAAGGTGGGTACTCTTACAACTTCGCAGTTTTTAAAAACTTGTCACATAAGATTACGTATTGCAAAGATGACAAAGTCGCATCTCAGTACTGATGCTAGAGTCGAGTTTCATAATTTGTTCTAGAAGGGAAGGAGAGCCGGATAATATTTTAATAATGATTCCGCGAGGTTAAAGGTCTGAGTTCGAGTCAAAGTTCAGTTCTGAACCAGAGTGAAATTGGAGTCAAAGTCAAATTTTTGGGTGACTCCGAGCCTTTGGTTAGAGGCTATTCACGTAAAGGTCTAGAGTATTTTTTCGGATTATTATTTGATTTAAAATAACAGTCGAGTCAAATTCAAGGCAAAAATCTCAACATATTCGATTTAAGTATCACGTGATGAAAGGAAAAGAGGACATCAATATATTCAAATTTCAGCTTCCTAAGTGATTTTTGGCGGGAATGGACTAATTAATAGCTTTTAGTGGAGATTATGGGATGAAATTCTTTGAATCTCCTATATCTCTTCACCAAATCAATCTAGAAAGGTGAAACTTCAAATTTATCTTCACAAATGATGTTGAAAAGCAGTGGGAGGAATTATCGATCTCAAAATGTTTTTTCCATGTACCTCAAAATGGCGGATCACTCAAATTTTAAGGGGGGCTGTAGAAGGAGGAGATCACTCAAATTTTTATTTTTTGATCTCATATGAAAACATGAACCACGGACACAAACGCTCCCAAATTTCAGTTTACCAAGTATATTTGAAGGGGAGTTAGGGCGAAAAACAGTTTTTTGAGGAAGTTTTAAGTCATGAAATTTCTCATATCTTCTATATCTTCACCAAATCGATGTAGAAAGGTCAAATTTTGTGTGTGGGGTTAGTTAGTGATCAGAATTTAACCTCTTGAATTTGGCTCAAAATCGATCCAAAATGGCGGATAGTCAAAATTTGAGGAGAGCTTGAGGAGCCTCTAATTGGTAAAAATGCAATTAATATGAACTCATATGTTAATTAGATATAAGAATTATAATATATTCCAAATTCACCTACATACATATGATGTTGGAGGGGAAGAGGGGAGGGCTTATCGACCTCAGAATATGATGGGGATTCGCTTGGATCTTCCATACCTCCTCACTAAATCAATGTAGAAAGCTCCAACCTTATGTATATTAGAGAAAAGTCAAAATTTGAGGAAGGCTTAAGGAGCTTCAAACGAGTGAAATTTGGTAAATATAGGCTCGAATGATTACCAAGGAGTAGAAGTATAGTTTATGCCTAATTCACTTTCATTGGTGATGTTAGAGGGGAGAAAGAGAAGTTATATCAAAATGTGGTGGGAATAAACAAAAGCTCTAAAATTTTCGATTACGGTTACATATGACAAAGTGAGCTAAAGTTATCAACATATTTGAATTTCAGAACCTAAATGGATTCAGAGAGGAGTGAGCGAAAAATTTCATGAACAGTCCACATCTCTTCGGCAAACTTGCTTAGAAGACTCAAACTTCACCTCTTTGCTACCAATTCTCTTCAAATTTCACTTCAAAGGCTGAAATTTAGTTGGTGGTGTCACTATGTTGAGGGTTTAGAACATTTCCAGCCCCTTAAAGTAAAAATGTAGAAGATAGGGTACTGTAGAGAGGGTATGCTGGTACGTCACTAAGCTTTCGAGAAAGCCCATTAATGCAGTTATTTCACCGTTGAGAGTATAACTTGGACTGGCGATAAAATAGGATCGTTGACGAGTTATAATTTGATCGCTTTTATATTCAGAAAAAAAATATCACCTTTGGTTGTAGAAAGTTTCTTATTTTTAGTGATTTTTCTTCTTTACTAAATTAGGTTTTCGATTTCGTTAAATTCAAATTTGAGGTTAATTTTAACCTTGAACCGAATCAGACTGAAAACTAAGATAACTGGTCAATTAAAGATGAATTTTGTAAACAAAGCGATGTAACTTCTGGAATATGACTTCAGTAACGTCTCATATGAACAAATATTTGGAGTACCGGATACCATAACAAATGTCAGGCCTAATCCACGTACCAAAATATAATAATTTCCGCGATCTCCGTACAAGCTGTCTTCGCACGATCACGAAACGCGAAAAACAAACAGATACTAGATTAAAATATCAAAACCATGCCATCGTCGACAATCATGCGCTTATCGTTATCTCAATTCATCGGGCATATATTCACGTCTACAAAAGCGCACCACCAGCTTTGTTGGGTCAGTCAACATATGCACGGTTGAACGCCAACTGTCTCGTATAATTGCTGAGCTTACGAGCACATCCGTCCAAAAGCGCACAACCATATAGGAAACGATTAGCATCGAAAAACTTCACAATGCCACAACGCTAGGCCAATTTTCACCATCGTACGCGTAATCTGATACTCGCTCGAGATGGCAGCATACACACGGACGTTGTAATAATTACGCGGCGGTCATTTCGAACGATAAGACGAAAAAGTGGAATTCCTCGGTAATTATGCAAACTCGTTGGCATCAATTAAATTGGTCGTTGGCGAGAATCGTCGTCGCAACGAGTTCGAGTAAAAGTATAGCGAGAAGAAATTCATCGTAGGCACCTTGAACCGGAAAAAGGTAAATTATGCGGTCACCGTTGGGTCGTATTGTTTACGAATATCAATGACTATCCGACGGGTACGCTATCGGTGACATATCGTCGTTTAATAATCGGGTAACGATGGCGAAAACTAGACCTACTTAGGGTACCTATCTGTTTTGGTATGGTAGCTCTATTGTTCATGCACATTAACAGACGGTCCGGCGTGATTTCAATTCATCTATGGTTTGATGATATGGCACACAATAAGAACAATACGGAACCGATCGATTCGGACGTGATGGGAAATGAGCAAGATGCGTGCTGCGAAATTCTAATGTCGTAAGCTATTTGCGTAGGAGACTGTAGAGAATTTGACGCTATATGTGGTCTAGATTTTGTTAGCTAAGTTTTCAACTTGAAAATGATAGCCATTACAGTCTACGTTATTTAGAAAGGAAGGGTCAGCGGAAAGTGTGGTCTTCAATAGATTATTCATAATCATGTAGCAAATGCTCAACATTTTGTATATATATATATATAATATATATTGATGCTGCTATCAATCCGAGAACCATAGTATGATACAGACAATCTAAGACCCACTCTTATTTAAAGAGCTAGAGATAGAAGTTAGCATTTTCAAAATCACCGAAAGATAACTTTTTTTTGGAAACCTTGAAGGAGTAACGAAAACCTTGAATTGAGTTATAAAAAAGGTATGGAGCAGTAATTCAAAACCCACTTCAGATTTGCCACAATCCATCTGAAACCCGAAGTGGATCTCAGTAGGATAGCATCATATGTTGGATCTCATATTGTTGAAATTTGTAATGTGCAAATAGATATTAGCACTGCCTTTAATACAGTACACCTTCATATATATATATATGCCACTATCCTTGTCAGGCCCTGGATGGTAGATACCAAACAGACGTTCCGAGACCCGGTCTTATTTAAAGAGCTAGAGATGCATGCGTGAGGTTTTTGGAAACCACTTGAAGATAGCATTTTAGAAATCTTTAGAGAAGTAAGAGGAATTCAAAATTCCCGTATACAAATGATATGCAACGGTTCTTATGAGATACGTTGAGATAGGTAGATCTCCTTAAGATGGCACTATATCCATGGCTTTCGATCGTTTGTATAAAACTGAAAGCTATATACGCTCAAATATACACACAAAACGTTGCGAGACCCCTTTTGGGTCTCGCAACGTAGTTTACTATAGCATAGCTGCATATATATAAGGTATTCGTATATTTTTCCCCTCGCGCATAGAGCCAGCGAGCATGAATGAAAATCGCTCAAAATTTGATGAGAGAGTCTTATGTGAATACGCAAAAGTACCATTTTTCAAATTTTCCATACGTCTCAAAATGGCGGATCACTCAAATTTTGAAGGGAGCTGAAGCGGTGGCAAATGACAACATTTTTATTTGTAGTCTCAAATGAAAGAGCAAGTCAACGATATCAATATATTCAAATTTCAGTTTCTTCAGTGAAATTTGAGGGGAGTTGAGCTTGAAAATAACTATTTGAGGAAGTTTGGAGTTGTGATATTACTTAAATCTTCCATATCTCCTCACTGAATCGACGTAGAAAAGTCAAATTTTTTATGCTCAAAATGAATCCAAAATGGTGGAATATTAGAATTTGAGGGCCCGAATTTGCTGCAATTTGAAAAATTACTGAGACAAGAAATACGTCATATTCTAAATTTAACATTTCATGTGGTTTTGGAAGGGATAGGGTATCGGTTTTAGACTACTGAGTGTGATCTGAACATAAACAAGCTACAACTAAAAATTCAGCTCCAGTAATGCGGCATGGCTGCTTACGTTTTTTTTTTTTTTTTTTTTTTTTTTTCCGTTTCCAACATAACTGGTGTCACTTGACGAATGAGTGACTAAATCCATGAAGTGTATGTGTGATTTCGGAACACCAGATTTTCGTTTCGCTTGTTCCGTAGATGAAGCAAGCCATAAATATTGGAACTGCGGACATTGGACAACGAGGTGAATTTTCGCAATATACGAATTAGCCACGAGGATTACACGGTGATAAAAGAAAGTACAAACGATATAGAAGACCTTCACCCTACGGTGATTTTGAAAACTCGTTACAGCCGAATATGGTGGAGCAGGCCGATACCAATGTCTAATAAAATTTACGCAAACGAGGAAGAAAGTGTAAAAATCGTTCGGCGCTGCAATTACGCGTTTAACCATGGCCCGAGCATTTAACCGATATCAGTATCGACGCGAGCGTTTCGCTGTTATAGGAAAAGTAAAGCGTTAAATTTTCCAAACTAGACGCGCTTCAAAGGAGATGTGGAGCAATGCACTTGAAATGGTTCTATTGAACTAAACTAGGTACTCTATAAATTTAGCTGCTCGGATAGATGTCGCTAACGAACGCCGAAATTACCCTAATTACCCGCGTCGACTAATTTGCTTACGATAATCTCGTCAATGAAATCTAACCTACATAAGCACGTCTTCGCTTCTATGAAAACCGAACGTTACATCAAAACATCCCCCCACTCCTAGGGTTTTCATCCGCGAAAATTACCACCATCCGGTACCCATCTTTACCGCAGAACCGCGAAAAGCCTATCGAATCTATAGAAAGTGAATGATCGCATTCCGGTAATTTATTTTTGAAAAACGAAAACAAACGGTTTCGATTAGTCGCGAATTTCTCACCAGATTTTAACGATGTAATTACGCAACTCGAAATTTTAACTCTTCGAGTAGCTCAACACGATACGAGGAAATTACGTAAATTATTACGAATATATTGAAAATATGTATCGCCATCGAATAGCCTTTATCGGCGTAGTAAAAATTCGAACGAAATATTTGCAGAGAAATGTAACGCCAACTGGTTGTGGGAACTGAAAATTTCCATCTTCGATTCCGATAAAAAATGTAGACCGATAAATTATGCCGAGGGAAACTACAGATGAATTATGCACGTATATGTCGCGTATTTTTCCTCATTTCCGATTAAATTACCGCCGACGTATTTATCGACAAATAATAGCTGAAGCCAGCAGCTTTAAATCAACTGATAAGTGGGAGAAATTGGAATGAAAAATTCATAGAATTCTGCATCCAGCTGTTTTTCTCCAGTAACCTCGTGAAAAGTCCATGCGTATTTATGTTATTACAGTATCTATGAATTGAAATTAAAGATTTAAAAGGAAACACGGGTCACCTAGACGTATCATAACGGATTATAAAATTCGTAGATTTTGCGCTATACGAGGATATATTATAAGTATCTCATTTGCAAAGATTATTGAAACTGTTTTGTTGCTCAGATTTCCGTATCGAAGGCTTATTACAATTTGCATACTTATTTCACCACGTGTGATGGAAGAGCCCGCCCTGGTTTTAGCAGAATGGAAAATTCACTTCGAGGTCATCGTGTTTAGTTGACTTCCTGCTATAACGCTTTCTTCTACATATTAGCTTTATTTTGATGGTTTAAATTAATATATTCTAGTTTCGTATTGACAAAAATCTGGAACTGAAAGCTGGTAGTAATGCTACTTATGAGGTGTGAGAAAGGCTGGAAATCTTGGTAGCGGAATTTTTTCAAAATTAAATGAAATGGCATCTAAATTTCTATACTGTGTGTTTCGAAAGAATAACTTCTTTTAATAATTTCTTTTTTATTACAAATTTAGTAAATTGAAAAATGTATACACTTGTTTATTTTGGTTTAGATTTTTATTTTTTATTTTTTTAAGCATCATTTTTTACTTAACTGGTCAATTGGTCATTATGGTTGGTTAGGGTTCAGACTTAGAAGGAATTTTTTCTAAAAAAAATGAATTTCTTTCACTTCTTAATCTTTTAATTTTTTTGGTAATTATACAGGTAGGTATATTAAAATTTTTCAAAATTTGAATTATATTTTTTTATCATATATATTTTTTTTAATTGAATGATTCGATGAGATTTTTTTCAATTTATTACAATAAAAATTGAATTTCATCATATTTTTGAAAAAATTTTTAAGAATTTACTGATATTTTTTTTCTACTTTAAAACCCATTTTCCATACATCGACGAATGGAATTCTTTCACATTCATTAGTATGTAGGCTAAGTAAAATCAGTGGCTACACAAGCTTCAAATTTTAATTTTATTTAGATTCAGAAAGTGCTCAAATGAATAATTTGATTGTAAAACATAAAAATTTTATTGCATTATGTTAAATGTAATAGAATTTGTATTGAATTCCCTCCCTCCTTTCTCAAAAACCGTTAAACACGTTGCTTCCATAGACTAGATAGCAGATACTATTAATTTTTCATTCTCTAACAACTTTCTTTCCCTTCAAAAAATATGAAAACACCCCTATCTTTACGTATTAAACATTGTTAATTTTTTATCCTCCCCCCCCAAAAAAAAAAATCGCGATATCTACTTCTGAGTAAAATTGCTTTTTTGCAATCAAAATATGTGCCTATCTAGATGAATCTGATATTATCATTTTTTTAATTTACCAAGTTATTTGTTTATTTGATTTTCCATTTTTTTCACATTTTATTATTTAGGTTGAAGTCAAATTTTTGATTAACTCAAGAGTCCTCGTTTTGAATGTTTCGAATTATTGAAAATTATCGAAAAAATATTTCAACCACTCGGTGGAAAATTTATGTAAATAGGTAGGTTCGGTACGAGCATATGATTTACAAACAACTCCGGTTCGTCTAGATGAAACTGTTATTTAGTGAAGACTCGACCCTGACTAAGACGTCATCTCTGTGCTACATCAAGCTTCTTAGTATACGATGAGATATCTACGTTGATTTTTATACTAGAATCTATCGTATAAATACCTTAATATTATGTAAAGGTTTAGCTTAACTTACGCATAAATTTATAAAGAAAGTTTTCGCGGATACATAAACCACTTTGCTCGTGCACGCATACATAAATGTCCTATAAATGTACACATAGATATTGTGATTTTGTGCCTCATTGTACATTTCTACAGTGTAGATGAATGTGTGGAAAGTAGGATCTATGAATGGTCAATGGTACCAGCGTCTTATACTAATATGCATTTGAATTTTTTACATCATTTTTTTTTTTAGAAATATTAACGGAATAGAAATTTTACCTTATAAGATGATCGTTGAGCTCTATGAAATTTCATTATAGGTCGCCCAGAGGTTTTTATTTTGGTTTATCCTCGACGGTTATTTTTGCGATAATTAGATAGTTGCATATAGAAGCGATGGAATTTTCCATGGAACTTTTGATGATTTCCCAGATTAATAACTTTTAATCTCCAACCCCTGAAGCATGGTGAAAATTCATAAAAAAGAAAATAGACGTTTGTTCGCTATGCTAATTATCGGCTGCTTCATTTATTCGGCAAATAGAGAATGACATTTGTTTGCTAAGTCGTTTGTAAGCTATGACATTTGCCAGTTATGTCATTTGGTCGCTAAATAAAAGATGATATTTGATCACTAAGTGATTTATACGATATGGCATTTGTTTGCTAAATAAACGACATTTGATCGCTGCTTCATTTATACACTATGATATTTTCTCACTAAATAGAGAATAACGTTTGATCACTAGGTCATTTATACAATATGGCACTTGTTCGCTAAATAAACAACGACATTTGATCACTACTTCATTTGTACGCTTTGATATTTTCTCACTAAGTAGAGAATGACATTTGATCACTGCGTCATTTGTTCGCTAAACAAACAACGACATTTGATCGCTAAATAAACAACCACATTTGATCGCTACTTCATTTGTGCGCTATGATATTTTCTCACTAAATAGAGAATGACATTTGATCATTAAGTCATTTATACAATATGGCATTTGTTCGATAAATAAACAACGAAATTTGATCACTACTTCATTTATACGCTATGATATTTTCTCACTAAGTAGAGAATGACATTTGATCACTGCGTCATTGTTCGCTAAATAAACGGCATTTAATCGCTAAATAAACAACGACATTTGATCACTACTTCATTTGTACGCTATGATATTTTCTCACTAAGTAGAGAATGACATTTGATCACTGCGTCATTGTTCGATAAATGAAGAACGACATTTGATCCCTACTTCATTTTTATATTTTGACATTTGTTCATTGAATAGAAAATTGTATTTGATCACTATGTCATTTATACGATATAACATTTGTTCACTAACAACATTCGGTCGCTACTTCATTTATATGCTATGACATTTGTTCATTAAATAGAAAATTATATTTGATCGCTACATCATTTATATGGTATGATATTTGTTTGCTAATCATTTGCTCATTAAATAAAAAACGGCATTTGATCACTACATCATTTGTCAGGTTATGACATTTGTTCACAAATAGAGACTGACATTTAATCGCTACGTCATTTGTCCGCAATACTTTATTGAACAATGACTACTTTACAATAAAGTATATCGGACAAAAGTTGTAGCATATAGCGAAGGAATGACGTCGCGAGCAAATGTCCTGTAGCTGATTAAATTGCGTTCAAATGGACCTTAGGTGATGTTTTTAAATTTTATTAGTCACTGAAGCTTCAAAACCGAATTGTACAATTTCACATATACAGAAAGATGGTATTGCGTTCGAGTTTCACCGGTGTAAAATTTTGAAAAAGTAACACAATAACGTGTTGCTACGAACACGACGCTTAATTAAAGTAACATTTTCATTAATTGCTACATGTAGCGACTTGTGCGTGCGGGTCGTTCTTTCTTCGTCTTTAACACGTACAGCATACATAGGTGATAAACATGTACCTACATATGTTTGTGTTCGTGAAAGTGAATCTACTGGTGGTTGGCATTTATATTTTCATTTAGAATAATTTGTTTACATTTAAAAATACCATTTTTGTGACACTTAACAATAACTAAAAGACGGTCAAGGCCTCAATGGTGCGTTTGTTTTCACTTGTCACTTGGATGTTTAGAAGTTATATTGAATAAATATTGGAATCGGCGTCGTTTCGATATTTGAATTTGGGAATCATGTCACGTATTGTTTTACCATTTGGTACGCGTAATTACGGTGGTATTGTTTAGATGGGCGGTACTTATTGATGGATGTGCCGACAATAGAGCATTTCGGGTGTTTCGGAGCTTTCTAATTTTACAAGTTTTGTTTAAATTTCGATGAAGTGGAAAATTTTTGTTGCTATTTTTGTATTAGGGTTTCGAAAACGTTGGTTGAGGGTTTTGGATGAAGATACATAAAACAAAAATACTCTATTCCAAAACTTCTTCGAGGAAATCATTTCAATTGGGATCGTGTAATGCTGAAAATTGGAACATGAGTGTAAATACTATGACCATATTGCAAATTAGGAGAGTTTTGATGTTTGTGTATTGATGAACAATATCGTTATCTTTGATGATGGTAACTTGGAGTATAAACAATTTTAAAATACGATTGATCGATTTTACGATCACACTTACTTTCCGAGACATCCGCATATACAGCAAAAATATACAAAAACACCACCAACACGGAAAAATTATTTAAACAAAAAACGCAATATTTTTTCTTCATGTTCACTAATTAAAATTTAAAAATCAATCAATCGAAAAAAATTTTAAAAAAATAACCCGCGCAATTCAAGTAAAACGCACTCACTGGACATATATTTTTTTTTTTGAAAAAAAAACCTTTACACCTGCTCAACGTTCATGATACGAGTTCATTACCGGTTTAAACGGTGGTAGTCGGGAGTTCCAGTTCGAAACCACATCGTACACTAACGACCTGTTCCGCTACCTGTGCATCGCGTATACATTCTCCCCTTTCTCTCTTTCACCGTCGAATCCATCGGCCTCCCCGCTTTCCCGGTGGAATAGTATCAACGGTTTCTTGCCTATAAAATTAGGGTACGCGCTGCTCAATCGTATATCGGACATGACGTCATAATCATACAACTTTCACCCTCTCGGCGCGATCCTATTGGCTGTCGCGTGAACGCTTCTAATCAGTGCTTATCAAAATGTCATATCCGTCTGGTGGTCGCCGGGTCCGTGTAAGCTTAAATCCGGGTATGATTCGTGAGCGTGTAACGGTAGAGACGAGGTTATGATCTATAATAGTGACGGAGAATTACGTCTTATGCGAGTTTTTAATTGAGGTTGAAGATGAGGATTTGGTTTAGGAATTGTTATGTTTGCTTTGAACGATGGAAGTTGAAGATGAATTGGATTTTAGTTAGAGAGTAGTTGACTTAAGGTAAAATGGTGACCTTGAGGGTATGGCTGTTTGTGAAGGTTTGGGTTTCGAAGACTTTTTTTTAAAATGATTTTTAAATTTTAATACTTTTTTTTTTTTTTGAGAAAATATCTTTCATTCGTTTTATTTTGGAAATTTTAGCTGCGTTAAAAAGAAAGTGCGTTGTTCAAAGGAATATTGAGCTTACCTATCGAATATTAGATTAAGAAGTTGAATATATTTTTGGGTTGGGGGGTTGGGATCGCGTTGCTGCGTTATTTCAGAATTTGGTGAAGCCTCAAATAGAAATGCTTGATAACTTTTTCTCTATATAATGTATAGGTACATGATATGAATACTACCTCTTCAATCAGAGCCGAATTAAAATTATGTGGGGCCGGGAGCCACTGATGATTTTGGGCCTTGAATTTCTCATTGAGAATTTTTTCAATTTTTTGTAATTTTTATAGTAAATTTTTGATGTTGTTTTTCAATTCAAAATCTCAATTTTTTTTTCAACAATCATGCGTGCAAAATTTATATATATTTGTTGTTGTTGTTGTTTTAATTTTTGATTTATCTCAACCTCCCAAAAAATGTTGTTCTTCAAAATTAGGTATTCAAGAAATCTGACCTGAGGTTGAAAATTTTTTTTTTATTTAAAATTTTTATCTATCCAAGCCACTTTATTCTTTTTTAATTACTAGTTTTTTTTTGTTTTTTTTTTTTTGTTTTTTTTTTCCAATAAAAGAAGATTAGGGAAGTAATGCACGTTAGTAACATTTTAAATATATTTTAATGCACCAAATTTGACATTATCAAAAAATCACACACTGCGAACCACAGTGTATGATAGTCCTGCCTCCTTAATCCGAGCCATGTCTTCAATCAAAATTTTAACTAAGAATATTTATAAAGTTTTATGAGCAGAATAATTGAATTCGAAATTTCTCTTTCTTATCATTCCCTGAAAAAGTCCTTCGGTACGTGTGTGCTCTTGATACGAGATATAAAATTAAGATAATTACAGTCTAGATTGCAGTTGATGTTAATTTCTCGGCTGATTACTATAACTCCTTGACTAGTAATAGACACATTGCATTGTGAGATATTTAACAAATTAAAAGAATAAAAATTTTTTTTTACCTATTCAAATTTTTTGGCAGAGTTCCCCTTCGAAAAAAAATTGTTCCCTATATATATATATATATTTAATTAATTAAATTAATAAATTTAAAATATAAATAGATTTTAATAAATATATTTATATTATTATATAAAAGTATATTTAATAAAAAAAAAATTAATAGTGGTTGGTTTAAAAAAATTAAACAAAATGATATGACATTATGACATATCTGAGATATTTGATTCCAAAAAATCAAGAAATTGTAAACAAAATGATATGACATATCTAAGATCTTTGGTTCCAAAAAATCAAAAATTTCTATATTCAAATTTTTTTCAAAAATAATAATTTTCAACTCAGAAAAAATTTTTGATTTTTTTGAATTAAAAAAAATCAATGAAAAAATTATTTTTAGATTATTTATTCCCTAATTGAGCTTTTTTCTTGTGCCATATATACTGTAACTTAGGCCAGAGGTTAATCAAACTGTACGTTGTTTGCATCGATCCAGAGCCATATCGAAAATTTTTTTTTAAACATATACGAATTCCTTATTGACCTATACTTACATTAATGAAGCTCTACACCGATACGAACTTGGTACTTGTACCGAACAAGTGCACAAACTCGTGACTTTACTCATTAAGCGCGAGGACATGGTCATTTTGCGCGTGTATCTTCTTTTGTTACGAATTTTGTAATACTGCTGATGAACTTTCGAATAGAAGAGTCGCAGAGGTCAATGAAGCTTAGGATTAATAAACTTCATGGTCTGTCGTTTTCGTCCGTTCTTTGTTATTTTGCAAATTTCTATGATGGAGAATAACCTAACTAGTATATAATGGTAGATTGACAGCGTGACTGGTGTTTCCTCTAATCCATTTGATTCAATTATTTATTGGATTTTTATACTATGATTCGAATGTAATATTAATGTTTGAAATTAAATAACTGTGCTTCTATTGCAGCAGTGGGATTTGAATGAAGACATTTTCACATCTATGCATATTTTTCAAGGCTAAAATTGGATTCGTATATATAGATTAAGTTGATATGGAAGAACGGTAATAAAATAGTTGATGGACTGCTACCACAATTCTTTTTATAACCGAAAATGATGATATACCTAAGTAGAATAATAACGAGTCTACTCCAAATGATGTCTTCATTCAACCACACGATCTCCCAATAAAGCAGCCACTCGAAACAAATGGATAAAAAATCACCTCCCTAACCAATTAACTGGGTACAAAAGACACGTACATTCGAATGTGGTGCAGATTAGTAGCCTTAGGATGAAAATACCATAACGCTCGGGCGTGTACAAATACAACGAAGAGGTCTTTAGAAACCTATTTCGTCGAGTGAAAACGATCATATATGCACAAAAGAAGACTTATACAAGTGTAGTCGTACGCCATTTAACTCGATCGATAATGTTGGACAAATGGTGGCGAATAATCATTAGCATTAATCGTTTTCGCGATAGTTACGATGAATTACAATCGTAACCGTCATAGATATGAGGGAAGGTATGTCCATAGTACGTATTATCTGAATACCGGACACGGTAGCGTATTCGCAATCCCTTCAGGTTTCAAGGCTCTTGAACCTCGGAGGTTGAAAATTTCACGAAATTCGCTAAAACCTCTTAAACCTTTCACTTTTATTTTAATTTCAGATTTAAACGAAAATGCGAATTGTAATTAGCCATGTCAGGTATACAGCGAGATTAAGTAATTTAGTTTTTTTTCCCTTCTCGAATAATTTGAATATTCATTTGATAATTCATGGTACGCGTACGAAGCGTATAAGTACCTATTTAGAGAAGTATTCGAAAATGCATTTTAACGAAAGTAAAATGACATGTAAAAGTAATCTAAGGTATGTCTATAGCTAATCCGTAATTACGTTCTAACGCCGGAGCCGGTGTCGAAGAATTTCGATTACTTTAAAACATTCGATGCCACGATCGGTGTTACGCCATGAAATAGAAGCTTTCTCGATGAAATTAGTTAAACGACCTCATCCGTCGACCAGACGTTGTATAATTTTATCCAAATATTCGGACGTTACGTGAAATTATCGGGGTTTTTTTGACAGGTCGAAAAACTCTAATGAGTATGGGGAACCCCATTTGTACGATCGTGAAAGTGAATATTCCAAACGTCGGTGGAGCTGATGAGGGCAAATTGTTGATTACAAAGTTCGTATTTACGTATCCGTGGCAGAAGAGTTTGGCGATTTTCGAATATTTATTCAGGTCTCGTATGACGATGATATCTGTACGTGAATATATGATCGCTATTTAACATGTTTTCGTTTTTTTATCTATTCGGGTCTTGAAACAGAATACGAGAGCATTGGGACAATAGAATATGTTATTAATCGTTTAGTCACCGAACGCCCTTATAATCCGGTATTATAGCTCTGCCTCCTTGCTATAAAATACCTGTAACGGAATCATCAGATCGATCGATCTTCCATCGTGTCCTTTTGGAAGCAAAACAATACCTCGGTCATTTCACTTTCCCTAATTAACCGCCAGCGCGGCATGCGACGGCACCACGCTGTACTGTAACACCAGCGACGAACCATCATCGTATTTTATTAGCAATTAAAACCAACTCGCCGCGTTAAATATTGACTTTCGAAACCATGTGTGTCATCAGTTTCGCGGGCATTTGTAAACGTTTTTTCCCTTTTTTATTCATTACATCACGGCAAGCGGTAACGTGTCCACACTGGTGAGTAATATAGGAATCCGGAACTATGTGCAGATTGTGGTCAAACTAGCACGAAACGAAGATATTTATGAACAAATATTATATTTGTAATATATTTTTTTTTTACCATGCTCACCTTAAGGAGTGGAAGTGAGCCAGTTGACTCGCAATATTTTTAGATTTTGGCTTGTGCTGCTTAACATGATCTTGGAGTATGGAGTAGTTTGTGTAGAATAACTATTATAATCGCCAGTCAGGCACAGAGGCAATTCAAATTGACTCCTACTTCATTATGACTTTGAAGTCATTTCTAAGATTTGATTCCAACTGCGTACCTTTATTTGACAGTATATTCCAAAAGATGACTTCTCAGCTCTACCAAAGTTATATAGATACCAAGTTATTGCACTCCCATAAGAGCAATGTAATTGAGACTTTTGGGTAGAAACGTTCACGACATCTATGGACGAAAAATGAACTAAAATACCACTCAATATGATGTGTAAAATGAATTTTGTGAATTTGTGATAGTTTTGTAATGTACTTTATGTTAAAATTGTAATAATCATTTTGAATTTTAATTAGGTAACTAACCAATAACTATTAAATATCTTGAAGAGGTTCAGGGGTGTAGAACGGAACGGGAACGGAACGAAAAAAGGACTGGAAAAGGGTTAAAAATGAGAATACCAGAACGGAAATGAAACCGGAATGGAACCTTTTCATATACCGGTACTGTAACGGGAACGGAACGGAACAATTTTCAAATACCGTTACCGGAACGGTACCAGAACGGAACGATTTTTCCGGTATTTTTCCATTATTTACGCTGTAATATAGATTGCGATTAATTGTAATCACGTGGTATCTGGTGTGTTATTTTTCATGTTTCTCAGTGACCTAACAACACTGTTTTATTTCTTTGTACTGAGTATGTTGCATCTTTTGTAGTTTTGAGTATTTTTGATCAAAAAAATTGAATATTCTATTTTTAACTAAAAAAAAAAAAATGAATATTTTTCCATGAAAAAATTAAAAGAAATAAGAAATTAAAAGTATTTTTAAAAAGATGAACATTGAACAATAAAAAAATGTTCATCAAAAAAAGTTTGTAAAAATCTAAAAAATTATTTCAAAATTACAATACAAAAAGTTTTTCAATTGATTAATTCTGATAACTTTTTTTAATTTTTAATGAATTGAAAATTTAAAAATTTTTGAGGTAGATAATTAAAATTAAAATGATGAAGTTGAATAGTTGATGGATAAAATCGAATTCGAAAAATAGAATGAAGAAACACACTGACTGATCTGAATGGCGTATTGCTATACTCTCTTTTATAATAGCCTTAGTACCATATACCTATAATACAGGTTAGAAAAAAGGAACGGAACGGAACAGGAACAGGACCAGAACGAAACGTTTTCTATATACCAGTACTAGAACGGGACCAGAACAAAACGATTTCCAAATACCGGTATCAGAACAAAACCGGAATGGAACGATTTTCAAATACCGGAACGGGATGGAACGGAACATATGTTCCGTTCTACACCCCTGTAATCACCTATGGAAGGTGAACTGATAACTGATAAGACATCTGATAATTTACTAATATCATGATCATTGGTATTTTGATGGGAACACTAGCGCTCCATGCGTACAGAAAAGTCCCAGTTAGTTCAAAAATAATCGTTAGGTTCGCGGCGATCCACGAAACACATCTCTGATTGGTGGCTGAAATAAATGAAATAATAACCAATGTAAACTTCAACCATATCTGGCGGGGAATTCAAAACAACCGATCAGAGTTGAGATTTGCGTCTAGTGTATCGCAGCACTCGTATAGTGAGCAAATGACTCTTTATTTTTATATTTTGTTTATTTTTCAGAGTGCAGTAACTCGGTACCAATCCTCAAGTATTTCTCAAATTTTGACGAACCACCATTTTGGATCCATTTTGACCCAAATTCATGGACTCGTATTCTGACTCCAAATTGACCTTACATAAAAAATTTAACTCTTTTAGGTCTATTTAGTGATGAAATATAGAAGATTCATGAAATTTCCTGCAGTAATTTCTACTCCAACAGTCTTTTTTTGCTCTAACACCCATCCAAATGCACTTGCAAAGCTAAAATCACAATAGTTTACTTACTTGGGCTCAGTTAATCATACGACCTCACTACGAAAAATTGTCGACCTATTGTGTACCCCCACCACATTTTTAGGTCGATAACCCCTTCTCTCCTTTGACAACATATATGAAGGGGAATTGGAGATATATTAGACTTCTTATTCTAAATAATCATTTGAGTTCGTATAAATTGCGTTCTTACAAATTTGAGGCTCCTCTAGCTCTACTCCAATTTTGGATAATTCGGCACTTTGGATTAATTTTGACCCAAATTCAAGAGTTCATATTCTGGTCACTAACTAACCTCACGCTCGAAGTTTAACCTTTTTAGATTGATTTGTGAGAATAATGGAAGATTCAAGAAATTTCATGATTCAAAACTCCCTCAAGAAGCCATTTCCTGTTCTAACTCCCCTCCTAATACACTTAAGAAACTGAAATTTGGATATGTTGTTGTACGTAACTCACTCTTTTATCTGAAATTAAAAGCAAGAAATTGAAGTTATTTGTCCCTTTTCCAGTTCCCCTCAAAATTTAAGTGATTGGTCATTTTGAAGTGTATCGAAAAAATGAAAAATACCTTTTTTGTATTTTTAAGAAGAGTTTCTCACCAAATTTTGAGTTAGTTTCATGTATACTCTCGGCGTTACGCTAAAAAAAATATATTATTATACATGAAATATTAAAAAGTTGGACATTTACCAGATGATTACAAATGGTCTGAAACGCAAAGATTTGAAGACACCAGCACCCTCTGTCCATCACCCCTTCTTCAAGTTAAAAACTCAGCTAAAAATAAGGAAAATTTCTGTGAAATTAATTTTGAAAAAATCCTGAAGAGTTTCGATAATTATTCCGGAAAACGCTCTGAAATCTGAAAATTATTCTAGTAAATTAACGAAAAATTGAATAATATCCAATAATTTTATTTCTCAATCTCGTGAATTATGGAATTAAAAGAAGCCAAATAATTAATGGATATAGTTCTGTATAAGACTTCTATGCGACAAAATTAAAATTTTTGAGATTTTTGTTTGGTAGGTTCATCACGTGATCAATTACTTATTTCTTTAAACACCGATCTATAAAATTTATTTTGGAAAGCTTCCAGAATGAATTTTATAGACAGATAAAGAACCGTCACGAACATAACTGTCTGAAATCTCCGAAATTTTAATTTTGTCGCTTGGAAGCCTATACATTCGATAATCCTTGTTATCTATAATATAGACCAAGTCCCTAATATTAAACCAGCAGTCCAAGATCTCTTGATTGGCTTTCGAGTAAATGCACCTGTATGGTAGTTATGCGCATGCGCGATCTACGCGTGCAACTCGTTTCACCTTTGCGTAGAACGCAACTGTTAACGTGTCAAGCCATTCGCGCATGTCCATTACTCTCAAAATGGTATACCTACTCGCAGTAATGTTGGACTGATCGGTTTGTGCAGCTACTAATGATTTTAACTCTGTTCATATTTTATAGTCAACGAGTTCTTCTTACCTACAAGCGTGATAAGCGACATTTTATGTTAAAGAAAAATACGTGAAACGTCTGCTTATAATATTTGTTCAACTAAATTTCTTTATTTTGGAAAACATTTCGCTTAAGTCACAGAACCATATTTTATTATGGTTTTTTAGCATAAGTAAGCCTGTTGTGACTACAAGTAGGTATGAAAATAGGCCCTATATTATTTATTAGTGTTGGATTGTTGAATGCTTTATCAAAAAAAACAGAACAACGATTTTATCTGATATTTTGTTCTGATTTCAATGATTTATCAAGCAATGATGTATTTTTTCCCCCAGTTTAGGCACTGAATTTAATTCTTATCACTCTTTCTTCTATTCTGAGCTCTATCTGACCAATTCCTTCTGTATCCACTAAATTAATTTTGATGGTTAGAATTTCAACAGAAAGCTGCCCATGGAGTTTTCTATTCATTTTTCTGTATGTTGTCTAAACCTGTGTCGAATACCGTAAAAATGTTGCTTTTTATATGATGGAATGATTGTAACACTCAGAAGACTGATCATAAATGGCCAGTTTCCATCCCTGCTTGTAGTCGTTTTGCTTGAAAAACTCTCAGCTTATCAGTAAAACGTAATTCCGACTTTGTACTGTACACACAATCCCAATCGGAAAGATTTTTCAAATCATAACCAATGGTTTTTCCATACCTTTTTGTATTCTCTTTGGAAACACATTTATGTATCAACTGATGATTATATTCTCTCAGTTGTCGAACATCTCGCGATAGAGATTCAGCGTTATTTTGTTGAATCAAATTTTCAAATTTTTTTAGGAAGTGGTTGTACAATAAAGTATCCGCATAATTCAAGTTCTTCAGTTTCATTTTATCGGTATTGCTCAAATTATATTTATCACCTCTTAGTCTAGAATTTAGTGGTAAGTAGGATACATAATCTAAAGGCCATTTCATCAACTTGGCTAATAAAACTAATGATTCGTCAATGTATTCTGCAATCATGACGTAATCGAATTCTTTGTCTATTTTCTCGATGAATTTGTTAATTTCAGTGATATTTTTAAATGAACTCTCCGATAGTCCTAAATCTCTGCTCATCTGATTGTAGCCATGTTTTCTTCGTTTATTATATCCCTCGTTGATTATCTCGAGTACTTTTGACATCGGTTTTATACGGAGCAGGTCTTGGAAACTGATTTTGTATTTCTTATTGAAATTGTAATAGTGGAACATGGACTCGAATACGATCGCTGGATCCCGCAAAATGGTAACGAACACTGTATCTGGATACATAATGTTCTTCAGTGTTGAACTGTATCGAGTATGATGGGCTAATATGTTGTATTTGCCATCTTTAGTTTTAGTGTCTGGTGCCAATAGAGATTCGGAGAAATTCTCAAAATAGTTTAAGTAATTGTTTTTTTTTGGCAATACGAAATTCAGAGAGTGGCGCAAACCGAAACGCATCAAGATGTTTTGTACGGTGGTGCTTGCGCATTTGTGTGTTTTCAAAAATAATATGTTGTAACGAAGTGTACAATTATTATAATGGTATTGCGAGTCCGATGAAATGGATTTCAACACT